>MU782949.1:33857-51903 GCA_026770625.1 Nicotiana glauca | reverse complement strand
GGGGGGGGGGGGGGGGGGGGGGGGCTCCTCGCACATGGTGAATACCCAAATTCAAATTGGAAATGAACCTTTAGGATAAATCAATGCAATTAAGTAGGAAGCAATTTGCAAAATACTAGGTGATTTCTTCATATCTTATCTGTCCAAGTCTTGATGGACAAAGTTACTTGGCACCTGTTGCTGGTGGTAGGTGGAAGTTATCCCGTATAATTAGTCGAGGTACGCGTGAGCTGGCATGGACACCATAGTTATCAAAAAAAAAAAAAAAGGAAGCAATTAAATGACAGTCGGGCTAGGAGTCATATGCCATGTTTTTTGAAGTTTTTCATTGTGCGAAAGCCTATGATGTAACTGCATAAATTGTATCATTTTCTGTAATGCGGACAAAAGAAACAAGATATAGAGTTGTATTTAATAACTAAGACAAAAAGAAAAATATCTAAGCTTGCACCTCAGAATAGTGGCAATGCTTCTCAAGATATGAGGAAACCATTGTGATTATCTGAACCTAAGTTGCTCGGACACGGGTGCGGATTTAAAGGTCGGATCCTTCGACATGTAAATTCTAAGATTCGGGGATAAGTATCCTAGTACGGATACGGGTGCGGGGATCCGGCTAAAAATAATTCAAAAAAATATAAAAATATCTCTAAGTTATGAGAAATTTTTTGGAATACTTACGTATAACATGTAAAGTGTGAATTTCTTTTTTATTCTCAAGTTGTAGATAAGTAAAGGATTGATTTCATAGATAAAGTATGCTATTTCTTCAAATTTACCTTAGTTTTTGTTCTGATTTTGGGAATCAAATTGTATCTCGTCTCGAATTCTTCCTTCCGTCGTGGTCAAAGTACCCAAAATTATTTGACCAGTCCGTTACGGATCCCATACCCACACCCATACTAGTATCGTATCGACATGGGTGCGGCACCTAAACTGCCGTGTCAGAGCAACTTAGATCTGAACTAATTTCTTTAAATTTATTTGTGTCAAAACAAGTGGTTTGTTAAGCATATGTATTTTGAAGATTTTTGTGTAACAGAAAAGTTACTAGGCTGAGAAGATCTATTGCTAGTTCTAACTTTATGTTTCTTCAAAATTAGCTTAGATGTTTCCAAGCTAGAGATTTAATATTGCAGATCTTTTTTATGTTGTGCTTATAACTATTAAAAGTAAAATTGTGTTACATATCCCAGAAGTATGCATTCTGGATTCAGGCAGTGAATTGTAGGATGACAAGTTGTGCGCTCCAATTTATTTTTTGAATGTGGTATTGATGAAGTATTCTGTATGCAGGCCGAGCAAATATGGAGTCATTGCACGCATGGATCACAAAAGAATACAGAAGCTGCAAGTGTTCTGGATTTGTCTCTTCGTCAAGCAGCAACGGGAACTTATATCTACTTAAGATCAGATATAGCATTGTTGAGGAAAAGAATCTTACAAAAGGCTATTAGTGATCTGACTCCTGAAAATAAGCAGATCCTTTTGGAGTGCTTAAGAAGGAAAAGTTTTCCTCTTCATTGTTCGGGTAGTAAGGCTACATCCATTGCTTGGTTAAGCAAGTACCAAGAGCTTTTCTTTCAATGGTCCAGTGTTCCCAGAAGGTACCTAAGAGAAAGAAAGCTTCAAGATAAGCTAACACATGATGTTGCAGTTCCAATCGGCGCTCCATCTCCAGGCGACTGGGAAGTATCACCAATTAATGCTCCAGTACCAGCGCCCACAAGCTCACCAATTAAACCTCCTGCAAAGGCTCCAACATCTCAGACTCGTGTCAGTCCTCCTTCAAAAGCACCGGCACCGGCACCTCAGACTCGTGTCAACCCTCCTGCAAAGGCTCCAATACCTCAGACTCGTGCTAACGCTTCTAAACCTTTG
The DNA here is from genome assembly GCA_026770625.1 of Nicotiana glauca. Classification (NCBI taxonomy): domain Eukaryota; kingdom Viridiplantae; phylum Streptophyta; class Magnoliopsida; order Solanales; family Solanaceae; genus Nicotiana; species Nicotiana glauca. The sequence continues at coordinate 50,022 of MU782949.1, read as the reverse complement.
CCTGTCATTCCTCCTCCTGCCAAACCACAAAATACTGGAACAAATTCTACAGAAAATAACCGGAAGGACAGTACTTATATTATCGCTGCTGTTTCTGTAGGCGCTGTGGCAGGAATTGCCCTTTTGGTTCTGTTCTTAATATTGTGTCTTAGAAAAAGTAAAAAGAAAGAAGCAGGTCCACAATATGGGCTAAGAGATGAGAAGCCTTTTCTTAACTTTTGTTCAGGTAATCTTTTTGCAGGTATTTAATCATGAAGTTTATCTCTTTGCATATGTTTTTTTTTTGTTATGCCGCATAATTTCTACAATTCATGTGATCAGATTCTTCTCAGAAGTCTTCGAGCATAGGAAGTTCAACCCAGAAAGATTTCAAGGCATCATCTACAGTAAATAGTCTTTCGATGCCAGATAATTCTTTAGAGGCTGAAGCTAAAACAGATGCACCTGCAAATGCATTACCACTTCCTCCAGGAAAATCTGTACCTCCATCCCCTGCACCACCTCCTCCTCCTCCTAAACCACCTGCTCCAAAGCCGCCTCCACCTCCAAAAGCTGCTCGCCCTCCTCCTCCTAATCCACCAAAGCCTGGTAATCTGCCAAAGCCTTCACCTCTTGGAGCGCATAAGAGACGAAGTTCTTCTGGTGGTAAGGAAACTGAATTGTCTGATGAATCTGATGCTCCAAAGGCAAAACTAAAGCCGTTTTTCTGGGACAAAGTTCTTGCTAATCCTGATCACTCAATGGTTTGGCATGATATCAAAGCTGGCTCATTCCAGTAAGCTTTTCGTCAATCTTCCTATGCACTTTATTTTATGCAAGATGTCTGACTTTCTCAGTTTTTATAATGATGTTACTACAGGTTTAATGAGGAGATGATGGAGTCGTTATTCGGATATGCCCAAGCTAATCCAGGCAAAAATGAGGGCACAAAAGCTTCAGCTTCTTTTGAAGCTACCCCACAGTATATTCAGATAATTGATGCTAAGAAATCACAAAATCTAGCAATTATTCTTAAAGCCTTAAATGTGACAACAGAAGAAGTTTGTGATGCTCTCAAAGAGGGTAAATCTTCTCTCTTTCTCTGTGTCTACCCCATGACATCCGTGGCGAATCTTGCTTTTCTGAATTAATAGCTAGTGGCTATGTTGCGCGGACTCTCCAAAATGTTGCCGCATCCGTGTCGGATCCTCCAAAATAAACTACTTTTGGAGGATCCGTCACGCACCCAGTGATATTTTCGGAGAGTCCGAGTAACATAGGCTGGTGTGCAACAAATATAGTAAATTTATCACCATGGAGAAGAGTGTGTCTAATCCTAGGAGGGATTTTACTTTAGTATTAACTCATTCCATTTTAAGCTTTTGCATGAAAGTTATCGACACCCTTAAAAAGAGATAAAAGTATTAGGAACAGAAGAAAGAGCACAAACAACATAGTCTGCACATAGAACTTATCGGTACATTAGGAAACTGTATGTTATTTACTTAAATGTTTGGAGCAATAAAGAAGTTTCATTCTACTAATTCTGCTTAATACATGGTGTTGTGAAATGCCTACAAGCGCATTGAAAGTAATCAAAAAGTAGTTTGAAGCATGAAAACCCCAGGGTGAATTTTTAAGAAGAAAAGGTACTTTTTCAGTATTGCCATGTGCTAATTGGTTAGAAATTAGATCAAGTTGAAAACAGTACAACGTCCCATTTCAAAATGTAAAATAAACCAATATGATGATTTTATAGAACAAACCTTGTAATTTCTTCAACAGTCCCCATTCATTCCTCCCCAGCCCTCCTCCCTAAGGAAAGATAAAGAATGCAAGACGAAAGAATAGTCTATCAGTTGTTTATGTATTACTCTGGTGATAATAAAATATTTTCATTGCTCACTATGATACGTTTCACCAAAAAGTGAAGATTAAGTACAAGTCCCCACCAAGCACTGCTGATGGTTATAAGCGATGTTGCTCGGACTCTCCGAAAATGTCGATGGGTGCGTGCTGGATCCTCCAAAGGTAGTGCATTTTTGGAGGATCCGACACGGGTGCGGCAACTGTTTTGGAGAGTCCGTGCAACATAGGTTATAAGTGAATTGAAAAACTATAGAATTACATATTTTTCTATGGTTGTGCCTGGTTCTTGTTTGATATTCTTCTTATAGAGCACTAAACGGTTTCCCATCGAAAAAAATTGAAGTTTCATTATATGAGAATCTATTTTCATGTAACAACATAAGCAAACTTGAATTGGTCTATTGTATTAACTTGTGGAAAAAGATTGTTGAGAGATACTCCAACTTCTTTTATCTCTGTGCATTTTCATAGTTTTTATTTTTATTTTATCAAAGTAGTTCTCAGCCTTTTAACTGCAAATTATTGCTTATCTTATCAGGTAATAAACTGCCTCCTGAACTTATTCAAACTATATCAAAGATGGCACCAACGGCAGATGAAGAGCTCAAGCTTCGGTTATATTGTGGGGAAATTTCTCAGCTTGGTCCTTCTGAAAGGTTTCTCAAGTCCCTGGTTGAAATTCCCTTTGCCTTCAAACGGATGGAAGCATTGTTGCTCATGAGTACTCTTCCAGAAGATGTTTCTGCCATTAAAGAGTCCTTTGCAACTTTAGAGGTAAATTGTGTGGAAACTCTCCTGTTGTTCTGCTGCACATATCATGAGACTCATCTCGGATATTCATCAATAAAAGTTTGTTTTTGGATTTTCCAAGATCATGGTTAATAAAAATAAGAAGGAGCTGAGTTTCTTCTTAGATAATTAGTGCTGAACAATATATAAGAGCTCAAGATTTTTCTAATTGGAAGGTATCATTTCCCTGTCTAACCCTGATGAACTGAAATTAAATCCAATTAGTTGGACTTGCCAGATTTTTCTTGTTAGATTATCTATAAGAACAGACAGTTTTTTTAAAAAATTGAAAGAGCTAGGGTCATTTTGATTAATTGTGAAATTCAGAAGCTTAAAATAAAACATTTGACTAACAATTTAGACCAGTCACCCGTTACTCGAACTCTACCATCCTATATAACTGAATGAAGATGTGTGCTGCCTCCTCTTTAAATTAAAGGAAAGTCATGAAGTTTCGGTCTCTTGCTCCTGGTAATGGTTAATTAGAAAATCTTTCAGTACATTGTTCTCTGAAAGGTGTTTCTAACCATCACATGGTAGGTGGCTTTTATTGATTAAATAAAGACTTGCAGGTGGCATGCCAGGAGCTGAGAAACAGCAGACTCTTCCTGAAACTTCTAGAAGCAGTTCTCAAAACTGGGAACCGTATGAATGATGGCACCTACCGTGGTGGTGCACAGGCATTCAAGCTCGATACGCTACTGAAACTCTCAGATGTTAAAGGAACTGATGGTAAGACCACACTTCTCAACTTTGTTGTTCAGGAAATTATCCGATCAGAAGGATTAAAAGCAGCACGTAAGTTAAAGGAGAGCGAAAGCTTATCGAGTGTGAAAACAGAAGATCTTATTGAGGATGCTTCTCAGGACTCGATCGAGCACCATCGTAACCTTGGTCTCCAGGTGGTTTCTGGTCTAAGCAATGAGCTTGAGAATGTAAAAAAAGCAGCACTTATAGATGGTGACAACTTAAGTTCATCTGTCTCCAGACTTGGTAACTCACTAGTGAAAACTAAAGGGTTTCTAGACACTGAAATGAAAAGTTTGGAGGAAGGTGGTAAGTTTCGTGATACGCTCACAAATTTTATGCAACATGCGGAAGAGGAGATCACTTGGATACTAGAAGAAGAGAAAAAGATAATGGCTTTGGTCAAGAGTACAGGAGACTACTTCCATGGAAGTGCAGGAAAGGATGAAGGCTTGCGTCTGTTCACAGTTGTTCGTGATTTCTTGATAATGGTGGACAAGGCATGTACAGTGGTGAGAAAATCAACTAAGCTGCCGGCAAACACTCCTAGAAAAGGGGCATTGACAGTATCACCTTCCCAGGAATCCCATCCAGATTCTTTGCCAGATGTTCGTCAACGACTATTTCCTGCAATCCAGGAGAGACGGATGGATGATGATTTTAGTTCAGATGATGAGAAATCATCCCCATAGCTATCAGTTCAGGTACATTGTGATTAGAATACTTGTAAACCCCACTCATAGTACACAAGTGACATTCCATTGAACTGTGGGAGACGGTACAGGGATTCTAGCTTTCGCTTTGATACATTGGGGGCAGAACAATTTGGAGTTAATCTGGCTGGATGATAATCTGCAGAATCTCATATTTAACAACTATATGAAGCTGAATGGTCTACCTCTTAACAACTATATGAAGTTGGCATTTGCTCTGATGCTCTGTCTCTTATATCCCTTGAAGGAGAAAGAATATGAACTAAGATGCCTCATTTGTTGCCATGCTCTTCAACAAACATCCATAGACTTCTCAACATTTTGTAGTCACTTTTTTTCCATATAAATCCTACTATATAATTCTGTCCTGTGAGATGGTAAAAGTTTCTCCTACATTATTATAAATTCTTCTAATATGAAGTTGAGAGGCTAAAGGAAGATGGACCAGTTTTGTACAGCTAGTGGTTTTTAGTTTTTATTTCAGTTCCAAACTTCTTTTTCCTGGCCAATATCTGTGATCATTGAGCTATCGCTTCTAGATCTAATGGTTTTACAGTCAATGAGTTCTCTTCGAATTATGCAATGGTGGATCCTATGTATTTTTCAAATACATTCTTTCATGGGTTTGAGCTGTGAAGTTTTTGTGTCGTCTTTTTTTAAACATTTGACAATTTACTCTTGCATTATCTCCTACTTTTGCTTAATACCAATGAAAAGATTGGAGCCTTTACAAGTTATAACAATTTTGTGTTATATCCAATGAAATCATATCGCGAGGATTCATCATAATTGGCAAACATACTCCAGTCCTCTATATCCGTGTTTCAGATTGACAATGGGAATAAACTCACGGACATAAAGTTGGTATTCATTAGTACTGAGATGTTGTTGTTGTTATTATTGAACGTGGGTGATCTTGATTTTTTGACTCCCGCATGCTCCATAGGTAAACCTTCAAGGTCAAAAGCCAAAAGTGTTTGCATGGGGCAAGGATAACACTTGTTAAACTTGAAGTTCCGCCAATGGAACAAGTTGGGTCAAACAATCAAGAATGGCATGAAAGTGTCTTATTTGGACAACTGGGATATGGATACTATAACATACTACATGTTAAACAACTAAGCCAATTTCTTTTCTTTCTAAATAAGTTAAAATGGTATTCACAACGAAAAGATCAACACCAAAATTATTGGAGATGCGGCACAACAAAAAAGGCCTTTAGTAACAATAAAAATGACTTTTAGTGCCAATATAAATGGCCAGGAAGAATATTTACTGGCAATTAATTATTGGCTCTTGTAGTCAGCATCGACAAAGCTTTTAGCGTCCATTAGATCAAGTGCCGGTAGGGACCCCTATTATGGCCGGTAAATGTCTACTAGCTTTAGCAGCAATTATTTACAGGCAATTACAATCGCCACCAACGCTCCCCAAAAATTCCATATATTAACACATTTTGAGAAAGGTATTTTGTGGATTAGATAAAATATTAAGAGTAAAATAGTAAAATACTTGGTCAAACAAAAAAGATTTGGTTAAGTTTTGCTTATAAAGTGCTTACCAATGAATAAATAAATTAAAAGATACTTATAAACATTTTAACCCGCCTATAAATTTAGTAAATTACCCTCTTGACGTGTCACGCCCCGAACCTGGGTCTGGACGTAACATGGCACCCGGTGCCTGACTACATGCGACCGAGCGAACTAACTGGCTGGCTGAATCAATACGTGATATCATAACTTACTGGATGCGGAAGATAAGCTAACACATGCTGATATACTGAAGGTTGGATGATATAAATCAAAGTGCGGAAATACTAATACAATTCTGAAATATAGTTGTAGCTAACATAGCTTAATATGAAAAGCCTGCGACTCTGACTAGCTGTTATTCTAGTCTATAAAGCCTCTAATGAAGTACTGAAAACATTGACTGTCTGAAAATACTGAAGACTGTAAGGTAATAATAATGCCCCGAAAGAATTGAGGATTACCAAATAGCTGGTACGAGAATCCTAGCGCTCTGAATCGTCAACCTGTAAATCATTACATGCATCGTGAGATGTAGGCCCCGGGCAAAAGGGATGTCAGTACATTTGAATTGCACTGGTATATAAAGCAACTGAATGAAAGAATTGTAAATGCTGAAATTAAAACTAAGTTGATAACTGAGAATTGATAATTGATAACTGAAATAATAAGAATTGAAACTGAAACTGAAATGATAACTGATAATTGATAACTGATAACTGGTAACCGAAATGATAACTGATAATTGAACTGAACAAAGGAAGTAAAGATATGAATACTCCCTCTTCTTAATGATGAAAATCCTATTTATCTGAATAAGCTATGGCCTTGGGCCCAATATATATGTGCACAAGCTACGACCTCAGGCCCAAAAATGCATAAAGCATAAACTACAGCCTCAGACCCAAACATGCATAAAGCATAAACTATGGCTTCAGGTTCAAGTATGCATAAAGCATATAAACTATGGCCTTAGGCCCAAATACAGGTGTTCACCATTCAGGAACTGAGAATCACACTGAAATACATGATGCCGAGATATTGATACTGAGTTACATGATACTTGAATGCTGAATAGAGCTAGACTGAGACATGTATTCATGAACTGATTATGAAAATTGAAACTTCAACTATTTATGACATGCTGAGTAGTCTAGACTAAGACTCATGGGCATCAAACCCAAGTTTATATTAATTATGCACTAATTTCACAACGTTCAAAATAAAAGTCATGAACGAGTAACGAAGCTAGAGAATAGAAGTTCTGCAACTATTCAAGGAACTAGGCTTAACTATAGTTTTTAGGCAATTAGTAACATGGTAAAAAAAATATCATCTAGGGAGAAACATTAACATTTCCAAACATAGAGAGTTAGCCTCACATACCTTAACTTCCCGCTCTTCAGCATAATACAACATTCGCCAACCCTTGCACCTTTAATCTATATCAATACAAGTCAAAGGGATTCCATATTAGCAATAATACTCACGTTTTGGTCACTTAGGCATGTTCTCAAACACTTGGTGGCATAAACTTCATAGCCCCTATTAATGGCGTTTCTACACCCAATAAGCCATTCTCTTGCTCCTAGATGAATTCTAAAATTTCAAATTTCTTATAATCAAAATCATTCTTCTTCACCCATAAGATAAACAACACCCTTAACCAATAATCTGTAAGGAAAATGAGTAGATAATATTGACTAAGAACAAGAAGGAAAGAGGACTACAACATATCAAAAATACTATGTCGTGGCAAGCCACTACCTTGAAAGCGATTTCGGCCCGACTGGATGCATATCGTTAAGACCGGTCGCTTCCCAAGGTTCCACAGTACCTCCAAACACGTGCGCTCGTGGCTGGAAGTTTAGAATTTGCTCAAAACAGTTGCCCAGAAAGAAGAGAAGATGAAAGTATTTTCTGTAGCTATTACATAAATTAAAATATTGTAGGAAGAAAGTAATGATTGGCAAGATGTATTGGTTAAAAAATTGAGCGAATATGATGGATAATGACCATCCTATTTATAAGAAATTAGGGAGGTTGCATGTATGAAAAGTGTGGAGAGTCATTTAACACTTGTCTAAATATATTAGTCCATTTAACAAGTGTACCTAGTATTCCATGCATGAAGACACATGGTATATTTTCATTGCCACTTATCAAAGCCATTCAACACTTGGCTTTAAATCAAAGCCACATATAAAAACTTTTCACGACCCATTTCCATAATAGGTTATAAAGGCGCCCAATACCGTTACCAGGAAAGCCAAGTGCGAAAAATATTTCTAACTTCTTATATTAAATTTTCTTAGTATTTAAGTGAGATGAATACTCCAGTTAGATTCAAACCGAAAGTGATTGGCAAAATGAGTAACATAGTAATACAACCCAAAATTAGGTCTACTAATGCGTGTGCGCCAAGACCCGGTATAACAAGTACGGGCATCTAGTAGAATATAGAAAAGAATCTCTCCATCCTACTGTCTGAGATAAAGAAAGACAACAAAAGTAGAGGAAGAATCCATCTGGCTGCTGAGCGATGTAGGAAGGAAGCAACTCACCGTGGAAGTCTCTGCCACAAACTCAAGGGCGCGCACTAGGTCGGTAACCAGATGTATCAGCCTCAGAACCTATACAATTAAGTACAAAAGTGTAGTATGAGTACATAAACAATATGTACCCAGTAAGTATCCCGTCTAATCTCGAAGAAGTAGAGACGAAAGGTCGACTTGATACTTACTAAGGTCAAGATAATATAATATCAATGTGCTATGCTAAGCATGAAAGTCTCCAATATTTAACAGGTTATAATGAAAAGAAATACTCAGGTTCTTGACCTTATTTCAATTTTCATTTACATTTTTTTTTTCAATTTCTAAGCAAGTAGGCATGTCATGTCTAGATATCAACATATATATATATATATATCATGCGCAATCATGCCAAGGTTGACGGTCCGCTCCAACAGAAAATAAATAGTGCACTACTGAGGATCGAACGACACGAACCATAAATGCATCTATTTTCACCGATGTGATCGGCCCGCTCCATAAATATCAAGAAAACGTCAAGAAATATACACAAAGGTTCATGTATATACAAGGAAACTCTTACAAAGTTCAACAAGTTCATATGTTCATTTTTTTTTTCTCTCAAGTCTCTAGAATATTATAAATGATCATATTGACAATTTAAATGGAAGAAAACTCCAAATTAGGCATGATGTGGGTCCTAAACTACCCAACCAATTAATATCATAGTAGCTACGCACGGACTCCGCATTTAGTAGAAATTTCTACATTATTATACCTATGTAGACAATTCCCTCTTACAAGGTTAGCAAGGAGACTCACCTCGCTCCAAAGTGCACTTCCAGTTACCAAGAACGAGCCCAAGTCCTTAATTCGAAGCTGAACAATCCCAAAATAGTTAAACGAAGTAAGAACTAGTTAATATAACCTCACAAGATCGAATTCTAGCTATTTAATCAATTTTCCAACCCTTAACACAAATTTCTTAAATTCCGACCCCTGGCCCACGCCCCCAGTTTTCGAGATTTTTTAAAGAAAGTTATTCTCTACAACCTAAGGATCAATAATATATGATTTCTAGTTCTTTTCATAGCAAATTTTATGATTAAATCCTAGTTTTATTAGAAACCTAAGTCTAGCTCTAACCCTTTGATTTTACTTAGTTTTTAATATTTAATCTACCTGATATACATGTATTTAAACTAAGGATGAATGGAAATTAGTTACCTCCCAAAGCTATGTTGGAATCCCCTCTTTGAAAGCTCCCAAATTGCCAAAATGGGGAGTAAAATGAAGTAAATGGTCTTTGAGCTCGAATTAATGAAGCCCACTGCCTAGCGATTTCCGCATCTGCGGTTTGAGGACCGCATCTGCGATCCGGCACCTGCGGAAAAGGGGTCGCATCTGCAAAATTAGGCAAAAGTGGCTAGACCGCTTATGCGGTCCGAGGTCCGCTTCTATGGAGCCACTTCTGCGGCTTTCGAGCTGCACCTGCGGTTACTCCTAGCCTGGCCACTAGCCGCTTCTGCGATGGACTGACCGCATTTGCGGTCCTAGAACCACATATGCGGTTATGACAAAAGCAGCAAACCTTCAGCTATTCTTCAACTTTCCTACTTCACTTGAACCTCGCTCGTTTGACGCTCGGGGCCCCCGAGCCCCGCCCGACATACTGACAAGTCTGAAATCACAAGGCGGACCTACTCAAACCCCCAGAACAATCAAAACAACGCTAATTCTAGGAATCACCCCCTAAAACCAAATGAATCAAACTAATAAACTTCAAGTTCTTAATTCTCCTCCAACGGGCTGAAACACCCTTAAACTACTCGGATTGACACCAAATTTTACGGGCAAGTTCTAACTGATATTTCGGACCTGTACCAAGCTTCGAAACCAAAATTCGAGCCCGATACCTAGGAAATAAATGATTACTTATTTCTTTAATTCTTTAAAACTTCAATTTAACAATTTCCAATAAAAATTCATTACTCGGGCTAGGGAACTCAGAATTCGGTTCTGGGCATATGCCCAGGTCCCATATTTTTCCACGGACCCTCTAGGATCGTCAAATCCCGAAGCCGGGTCTGTTTTCCCAAAAAGTTGACCAAAGTCAGACTTGGTCTTTTAAGAGAATCTTAAAGAAACAAGTGGACATATTTTTACTCAAAACTCTTCCAACTCCCGAACCAACCGTTGATGTACCGGAGAATTTTGGCACATTTCAATACTAATTGCTTAGGTTCTAGCTTGTTTTAATGCAATTATAACTAATACTTATGTATATTTGTTACTCTTACAGCGCAAGAGGAAGGGAAGACCAAGGGTATGAAAATGTGATCAAAAAGAGAAGAAAAGAGCAAAATAGTGCACAAATGCAACTCTGCGGACCATTCTGCGATCGCAGATCACACATGCGGACCGCAGAATTGATTTCAAATCGCAGAGTTTTACAGAGTCTGGAGCTAAAATTCATGTCAAGAATGCGGCACAATCTGCGATCGCAGAATCAACATGCAGACCGCAGATGTGCCGCAGAATGAACAAGAAGAAAACTCAGGGTCAGGATGCGATGCAAATCTGCGGTCGCATAACTCAAATGCGGACCGCAGAATGGAACTGCGATGAAGAACTGACCACTAGGATTTTGGATCTGCGGAGAAGCTGCTCAGAATGCGGACAACAGACCTGTTCTGCGATAGATCTACGGTCGCAGAAGTGACTTGGAAGGGTAAAATTGTCCATTTCTGTCCCGAAATTGGTCCCCCTATAAAGAGTTTTAAGAGACTTTTGTGGGCTCATCTTGTCTACTTTTTACGCTACATTCCAAGACACAAATATTCTATCTTTTTGGAAGCTTTTGGGTGAAAGATTCTCTCCTTTGTAAGCATTTATGACATTAAATACTCTTTGTCTTTTGTATTTTAGTATGTGTAGCTAACTCTAAATACTAAGGTTGTGGACCCTAAATGGGTGTTATGTTAATGGGTGTTTGACATTGAATATATGTATAATGGTTGGTTGATATCTATTTACTTCTTGTTCTTCATTTATTGTTGGTGGTTGCAAACATTAACACAAGCCATTAAATTCTTGCTTTACTTGGGAAAGTGGGTTAGAACTTGGTAGAAGTAAATAGCAAAGACTCAAGGCCTTACACCTTGTTTAATAAAATCGCTTAGGGATAAGTGGGTTTTATTTGGCATACATTGATGGTTATGAATTGCAACTCTTTTACATTTGGGAAAATTTAGAAGAGGAAATACTACTCAACTATTGGGAAATATTGGGTAGTTGCTTAGACATCAATTGCATATCAAGAACCGACCATTAGAAATATATCATATTAACACCGATAGCATTACACTTCATTAAAGGGGACACAACCTTGGTTTAATCAATCTCATTAATTATCATATCAAAAATTCAAATAGTTATCATTCCAAATCAACTGTCTTCCATACTCTCGATACCATCACTCTACACACCTGTTACTATTAGCCTAGTAGAATTACGATCTCAGTCGGGCAACACACTAAGTTAAGTAACCTTTTCACACCTATTCCCTGTGGGATTCGACCCCAACCTTGTTGGGTTATTATATTTGACATCGACCGCCTTACACGAATTATTAAAGTGTAATTTGAGCGTATCAAATTTTGGCGCCGTTGCCGGGGAATACGGTTTTGAAATTACTTATTAGTGTGCGCTTTACTATGTATCTAATTCTATTCTATCACACTTTGCTTGTTTTGCTTGGTGTTGATAGGAAAACATGTCTGAATCTGGCGATGACGTTGAGGTAGATTTGGGAGACAATCCCTTTGCAGACATCGAAGAGTACATTGATGATACCAACCCTATTGTACCTCCTGAGGTTGGTGCTGCGACATTCAAAGTGGAACATGGGTTGATCCTTATGCTCAAAGCAGAGGGGTTCTTTAGAAATTCCACCGATGATGATCCAACACAGCATCTTAGGAACTTTTTGGGAGTGTGTGCGATGCACAAGCAGAATAATGTCTCTAAAGATGCCCTGAGATTGAGATGCTTTAAGTACTCTCTTGCTGGGGATGCAAGGAAATGGCTCCAGAATCTACCACCAAACTCTATTCATTCTTGGCCCGAACTTGTCCGGGCGTTTCTATCCAAGTGGTTTCCGCAAAGTAAACAGTCTGAGTTGCGGGATAAAATCTTCTTCTTCAAGCAAATACCGGGGGAGCAGTTGCATGAGGCATGGGACCGTTTCAAATTATATTTGGTGAGGTCTCCAAACCATGGTTTTCCGAACTCTATGCTATTGGAAAAATTCTACATGGGTTTGGATCCTATGAACCAAGCTATAGCGAAGAATGCAGCTGATGGATCATTCATGGACAAAACATTCGCAAGGGTGACACAAATTCTTGACAAAATGGCAAAGCACAATCAAGCGTGGCATTCCGAGGACACCTCAGGTGGAGTGGCATATGGGTCTCCTTCCTTGACCAATTTGATCAAGGAAAATCAAGAGAGGGACCAAATAATTGCAGGATTGGCTACGAATGTGAATGTGTTGACAAAAATGTTCACTGAGAATCAAACGAAGAAAGTGAATGTAGTCGAGGATGTGCAACCCTTCTCCAACGAAGAGTTTGAAGAAGCCAACTATATCAACAACCCTCAAGGAGGGTATCAAAGACAACAATATCAAGGTCAAGGACAACAAGGTCAATGGAGGCCAAACCCGCAAGGGCAAGGCAACCAACAATGGAGACATGACCAAGGCGGCCCAAACCAAGGAAATTGGAACAACAACAACAATTTTGCCAACCGGAGTTCAAACCCTTATGTTCCTCCAAAGGGTCAATATTCGAACCAAGGGTCTTCTAGTGAATCTAAGTTGGAGTCTATGCTCGAGCGGGTGTTGCAAAATCAAGAAAAATCCGACACTTCCATGAGGAACTTGACCGAGGTTGTAGGGTCTCATACCGCCTCCATTCAAAAATTAGAGATGCAAATGAGAGACCTCTCCAAAGAGCAAAATCCAAAGCAAAAAGGTATACTACCTAGTGACACGGTTGCAAATCCAAGAGGTAATGGGAGTGGTCAAACTTCTCACATCATGGCGATCACTACTAGGAGTGGGAAGGTGCTAAACGGAAAGGGTGAACAAATGGTTGAAGAAGAAAAGCTTGAGAAAAAGGTAGAGGTTGGAGAGCAAATTGTTGTTGAGGTTGAGAAGATTCCGGAAGAAGCGGTAGTGCAAAAAGAACAACGGGACGAGGCGAAGGAAGAAGGGAAAGAGACATCAAAAGCTCTTCCACCTATTCCTAGACCTCCTCCTCCATTTCCTCAAAGGCTTGCATGCAAGATTGATGATAGCAAACTTGAAAAGTTCTACGACATCCTTAAGCAACTAACGGTGAACATTCCGTTTGTGGAAGCATTTCAAGAGATGCCGGGGTTTGCTAAATATTTGAAAGATTTGATCACCAAGAAGAAAACCGCAAAGCATGAGGTGGTAAACATGACTCACCGGGTTAGTTCTATTATTGCCACAACTCCGGTCCAAAAGAAGGAAGATCCGGGAGCTTTTACCATACCATGTACTATCGGGGCGCGTGATTTTGCAAGAGCCCTTTGTGACAATGGGGCTAGCATCAACTTGATGCCACTTTCCATCTATAAGCAAGCGGGATTAGGTATGCCAAGGCCAACAAGCATGAGGTTACAAATGGCCGATCGCTCCATTAAGCGACCGGTAGGAATTGTTGATGATGTGCTTGTAAAAGTTGGGAAATTCCAATTGCCCGCCGACTTCGTAATTCTTGATTGTGCGGTTGATAAAGAAATCCCTATCATTTTGGGGAGACCATTCCTAGCCACGGGAAGAGCACTCATGGATTCGGAGCGGAACGAGATTAAATTTAGGGTGAATGATGAAGAGGTTACATTTCAAGCAAGCAAGGGTATGAAGTTGCCCCATGAGTATGAGAGCATTTCTGTGATAGAGGTTGTTGATGAGGTGGAAGATGCCGTAGAATTGAAAATGGAAGAGCAATGCCTTGGTGAGGCATTGGCGGCTATCTTGGTAAATTTTGATGGTGAAGACATGGAGGGGTACATGGAGTCGGTAAATGCATTGGAGGGTCTTGGGTCCTATACTTATACTCCGGCAAAACTTTCTCTTGACTTGGAGAATCGAGCTACACCTCCCGCAAAGCCATCAATTATTGAGCCACCGCAATTAGAGCTCAAACCACTTCCTCCACACCTAAGGTATAAATTTCTTGGCTCCAATGATACATTGCCCGTAATTGTTTCTTCTTTGTTGAATGATGTGCAGGTGGAGAAATTATTGGAAGTCTTGAAGGAGCATAGGCAAGCCATTGGGTGGACAATTGCGGATATCCGAGGAATCCCCGCGGGCATTTGTGAACACAAGATACAATTGGAGAATGACACAAAACCAAGTGTGGAGCATCAACGAAGATTGAATCCGTCAATGCAAGAGGTAGTGAAGAAGGAAATCATCAAATGGTTAGATGCCGGGGTTGTGTACCCCATTGCCGATAGCTCTTGGGTAAGTCCGGTGCAATGTGTACCAAAGAAGGGAGGCATAACTGTAATTGAAAATGAAAAAAATGAGCTCATCCCAACAAGAACAGTGACCGGATGGAGGGTATGCATGGATTACCGGAAGCTCAATAGTGCAACATGCAAAGACCATTTCCCTATGCCTTTTATTGATCAAATGCTTGATCGGCTAGCGGGGAGGTCATTCTATTGCTTCCTTGATGGGTATTCCGGCTACAACCAAATAAATATCGCATTGGAGGACCAAGAGAAAACAACGTTCACTTGTCCCTATGGAACCTTTGCCTTTAGCCGGATGCCATTTGGGTTGTGCAATGCTCCGGCTACATTTCAAAGATGCATGATGTCCATTTTCTCCGACATGGTGGAGGATTTTCTGGAGGTCTTCATGGATGAATTCTCGGTTGTAGGTGATTCTTTTGAGCATTGTCTTAACAACCTTAGACAAGTGCTTAAGAGATGCGAGGAGACAAATCTTGTGCTGAATTGGGAGAAATGTCACTTCATGGTAGATGAAGGTATCGTGTTGGGGCATAAGATTTCGAAGCATGGCATTGAGGTTGACCGGGCGAAGATCGAGATTATTTCAAAACTTCCTCCACCTACTTCGGTAAAAGGTGTTCGAAGTTTCTTGGGGCATGCCGGATTTTATAGGCGATTCATCAAGGACTTCTCCAAGATTGCAAACCCCATATGCAAGCTTCTTGAAAAGAATGCAAAATTTGTGTTTGACGAAAAGTGCCTCAAGGCATTTGATGAATTAAAATTGAAGCTCACCACGACACCTATTATTGTCACACTTGATTGGACTCTTCCTTTCGAGCTCATGTGTGACGCTAGTGGTGTATCTATTGGAGCAATGCTTGGGCAGCGTCATAACAAAGTTCTTTATCCGGTCTACTACGCAAGTAAAACACTCAATGGGGCACAAATGAACTACACCGTCACAGAGCAAGAGCTTCTTTCCATTGTCTATGCCTTTGAGAAGTTTCGAGCTTATTTATTAGGGAGCAAGGTTGTGGTATTCACGGATCATGCGGCTCTCCGGTACCTCATGGCAAAGAAGGATGCAAAGCCTCGGTTAATTCGATGGGTTCTATTATTGCAAGAATTTGACTTTGAAGTCCAGGACCGAAAGGGAACTCAAAATCAAATGGCGGATCATTTATCAAGACTTGAGGAAGCGGGGAGACCAAAGGAAGAGCTTGAAATCAATGATGCTTTCCCGGATGAGCACATTTTGGCACTTTCAGACACTTTTGCTCCATGGTATGCCGACATTGCTAATTACTTGGTGAGCGATCTTATTCCGGAAGGATTGGAGTCTTATCAAAAGAAGAAGTTCTTGAGAGATTGTCGGCAATATTATTGGGAGGATCCCTATTTGTTCCGTGTGTGTGCCGACAATATCATTAGAAGGTGC
>MU782949.1:5440-31342 GCA_026770625.1 Nicotiana glauca | reverse complement strand
TCCACGACAAAAAGATCTTGAAGAGAGAGTTCAAGGCAGGTGATTTGGTCTTGCTCTTTAATTCAAGGCTCAAACTGTTTCCAGGCAAGCTTAAATCAAAATGGTCCGGCCCCTTCAAAGTGGTAAATGTCTCCCCGTATGGAGCGGTGGAACTAGAATCAACAGACGGGTCCCGGACATTCAAAGTAAACGGCCAACGAATCAAGCATTATTTGGGCATTGATGGCGAAAAGCATTTGGTGGAGCAGCTGGCTCTAAAAGATGGTCCTAGCCCGACCACTGAATGAAATTGAAAGGACATCAATCCTGTCGTGCCGCGACGTTAAATCAAGCGCTTCATGGGAGGCAACCCATGGGTGGTAACGCCCTTTTTTCTCTTTGCAATTTTTTTTTAATTTTTTTTGTTTATATTTACAATATCTGTGGAGTGCAGGAAGTTCAAAAGATCTCAACACTTGGTGGAAAATGCATGAAAAAGTGAAGGAAAAGCATAATGTGAAAAATGTGGCAGAAATGCGGTCGCGGAATTGATCTGCGGTCCGTAGATCCGCCGCAGATTGTAACAGAGGATTTCAAAAAAAAGGGCAGTTGGAATGCGGTGAAAAGGTTCATTCTGCGGTCCGCATGTTGATTCTGCGATCGCAGAATTGACCGCATTTTGGGCCCTCTAATTTCCTTAATGCACCATACCGCAAAGCACATATGCGATCGCATAATGTGCTATGCGGTGCTTGGTCCACCGCAGATCGCACCACAGATCCACCAGGTACGTCTCTTATACACTTCATTTCAAAAAAAAAAAAAAAAGAAAAGAAAAATTAGAACAGAACAAAACAAAACAAAAAAAGAAAAAAATAGAGAAAGAAAAGGGCGAAGAAGACGGATCGAACCCAAGCAAAGAACAATCACCAAGCATCAACACTTTCTTGCATTGATTCTGGTATGTGCAACTCATGATCTCTCTTTCATTCAAACTCGTGTGCAAAAGGTTTAGTTTAAGTTAGTTTGCGTGGTTGATTTTTGTTAAATGTGGTCGATTTTGGGCTGAACATGATGTGGGGAAGGGGATTGAGAAAAAATAGGGTAGCCATTGTTGGAGCTTAGGGTTGTCTGCTGAGAACGATGCGTTCTGCGATCCGCATGTCTGATATGCGAACCGCATTTAGGTCGCATACCTAACCCTAGATCACTTGGAGAATATGAAGTCTACGGTCACTCTGCGATCGCAGACTTATTATGCGGTCCGCAGAAAGACCGCATAAGCGACTCCTTCAGTGGTTGAGACTATTGGTGAAAATGCGGTGGAGAATGCTGTCGCAGAATTGATCTGCGGTCCGCATATCTACCGCAGATGGTAACAGAAAATATAAAAAAAATTGAACTTTATTATGTTCATTCTGCGATGATTCTGCGGTCCGCATAGTGGTTATGCGACCGCATTATGCATCGCAGATTGAACACTTTGTTAGACATGCAATTCTGCGGTGATTCTGCGACTGCAGAATGGACCACAGAGTTGACTTTTCTTTGTAAATTCTATGGTTCTTCTCCCAATGTCTTGACATGTTATTCTACCCTTGTGCAGATATGGCGCCCGGACAAAAACGACTAGCAAGCAAGCCTCCTCAGGCAAAGAAACAAAGAGTCAAACATGCACAACCATAGCCCTCCCAACCTAAGGAGGAAGAGCTTCGCCCGGAAGTTGATATACATGCTGAAGCCCGGAGAAAGCAACAGGCTGAAGGTGCTGAATACCATCTCCGCTGGGGAGTTGAGGGGTCTAGGGAGAGGTATAAAGCTGGGCTCCTCCGAAGGTCGCTATTACCTGAAAAACAATTGAGCTTGAATGGGCTAACGGAGAAGTACCCTCATATCCTCGCTAACATCAAGCGGAGGAAATGGTTAGCTTTCACTGAACCCCCTGCTGACTACAATGAATCCATGGTGCGCGAGTTCTACGCGTCCTACGGGGCATCTAGAACCAAGCTCCATAAACGTCAGAGGATGTACCTTGATAAGGTAGAAGTTCGGGGCTTTACAGTCAAATGCAGTGCCAAAGCCATAAACAAAATACTTGTCCCAGACTGGGAACATGGCACATCAACCGAGGAGTATAATGCCAAGTTAGCTAACAAAGAGGGTGAGCGCAGCTGGATTGCCTCCGTCATTGCCAGCGGGACCCCTGCGTGGATACAACCGGGGAAAAAAATCTACAAGGAAAGCTTCTCACGGGAGGGACGATACTGGCTTGCATTCCTCGCATCCAGATTGATCCCTACGCAGAATGAAACAGAAATTGCCATTGAGAAGGCTCTCCTGGTGGCTTGCATGATGCAAGGCATCAAGATTAATGTGGGGTCCATAATATTTCAAGAAATGGGTAAGCGGGCAATGCAAGATGCTACATCTCTCCCATTCCCGGCATTGATCACCGCTCTATGCCAAGCTGCCAATGTCCCGGTGGATAGCCGGAAAGATAAAATGAGTACGGAGGCAGGGATCATTGATATCAACCGTCTTGGTGACGCGGTGGTGCCTCCCGTGGTTGTAGTTCAGGAGGACCTTCCTTCATCCCAGCCTTCTGCCGCTCCTCAGGCTGATGCTGCAGAGTCCTCCACTCCTCAGACTGCCCCTACATCTACTTCTGCTCGACCTACTACTGTTCAGGCCTCACCTGCAACTCCGGCATTCTCGAAGCTTGGTATATTGGCCCAACATGCTAATGCAAAAGTTGACCAGCTTCTGAAGAATTTGCCTAATTTGATCAAGCAAGCCCTCACTCCCATGCAAGCGGCCGTGACAGACATTCAGCAAAAGCAATCACTATATGAGGAACGACTAGCAGAAATTGAGTTGCGGGTGGAAAAATTGGAAAGGGGTGAGGTGAGTGGCCTGACTGACCTCAAGAAGGAAGTCGCTTCTATGAAGGTCGAATTCCAAAAGATGCAAAACATGGAATTCGATATTTCATCCTTCCTTCCCCCGGTAGGTGATCAAGGCACGGGCCTAGCTCCTGACTTGGGGTTTGACTTCACAAATTTGATGACGGATTCTGTGGTTCCTCCTCCTGTTGCCCCTCATACCACAACTTCCAGTGGTCCTGTTGACATAGCTTCTGATGAGGAGACTGGTGGTTCGGATAAATTGGAGGGTGATGGAGAGGATGAGGAAGAAGTTGAAGAAGAGAGTTCGGGGTTCTCCAGTGATGAAGCCCCTCAGGTTGACAAAAAGGGGA
Source organism: Nicotiana glauca (assembly GCA_026770625.1). NCBI lineage: Eukaryota > Viridiplantae > Streptophyta > Magnoliopsida > Solanales > Solanaceae > Nicotiana > Nicotiana glauca. Next base: position 28,107 of record MU782949.1, on the reverse strand, counting down.
AGGTGATTGCTGATGAGATTGAGGATGCTTCTGCTGATGAGGTAGAGAGGGCACAGATGAAGATTGCCCTGGAAAGATCTTTGGTCGATAGAGGAGGCCCTACAGCATTCCCATCTACAGCGGGTGCATCCAGTAGCTCGCATGTGCCAGCCGAGGATAGTGTCCCTCTAGCACCAGTTCCAGCTGCACAGCCAGTTCCTTCCCCTACCACAGAGCAGCCACCAGCAGAGGAGATCACACTCCCGAGTGAGCCAGTGCCAGTTCCCACAGCCACATCAGAGGGTGATCCCTCCGGCACTCAGACAGCTGCCGACTCCTATAGCACTTAGTGTGCCTCAGGGAGCTTCCCCTCAAACTCTACTCTTTACTTCTACGCATTGGGAACAATGCATCATTTTCAGTTGGTGTGGGCAGGTAACATTGTATGATTTTTGTTGTGTATATAGATGGAAACTCATGTACTTATGCGTATCATGCATCTGTGAACATTAATATAACGTTGGTATATGAGTGATATCATGATGTTGTTTTAAATTTCTGTTGTTGAGTTTGTGTTTGTTAATAGCAGTTTGTGAATCAATTCCCCTTGGTTTTTCTTTTTCTGGTTCTTTTCCAAGGGAGTAATAGTAGAATCAGGATCTTAGGTGTAAATCAGTGTGACCAGTTTGGTATAGTTGCCTAGTATCGAGCATGTATACCTGTACATAGCGCATACCCTCCTATAGTCATTCTTGTCGACTTTTCCCAATGATAGATAGATTGACTACTGTCTTAAGGGAATTTGTCTCTATGATCAATTCTGCGAATCTGAGGCTCGCTCTGTGACTCTATGGCAACCCATAATTATACTCGTGATTTTGATGAAATCTTTGAGTTGCGGAATGGTTGCTCGAAAGTGTCAAATAAGGTGAATGAAGCAGTTCATATACAATGTGTGTGTGAGTTCTCTGTTTGTATATAATTCTTGTGTTTACTTCTGTCATCTAGAACTTGCCCGGTTAGTTTTTCAATGCTAATGATAGTATGTTTGGTTGGAGGAATGATCTTAGGCATTCGTTGTGATTATGTGCAAAACCTCTTTAGCCTTTCAAGCCTACCCGTGCATAAAAGATACCACTAGCACCCAATTTGAGCCTTTTTAACCTTTCTTTGGCCAACTCATTACAAACCTTTCCCGTTTTGAAAAGCAAATTCCTCTCTTGAACCCGTCCCTCTTTGAACATTGAGAATGAGGCTAAAAGCCTAAGTTGGGGGTAAGGTCAAAGTGGAAAATCGTTAAGGTAGTATGTGAGTTTAGGGCAACATGCCTCAAAAAGTTTGTGAAATTGTTCAAGCTCCAAAAAAAAAAAGTTATGATCAAAAGCAAAAAAGAGAAGAAGAGAAAAGAAAATATAATAATGCTTATGTTTACAAAATTGGGAGTCTTGAACAACAATGAAAAGGTATGTAAGGTAGCTCTACACCGGAGGCTAGACGAAAACAAAGATATGGGGGTTTAAAAAGGAGTGAAAAAGAATGGTGAAATGTGATTAGTGTTCAAAGAGGGTGAAGTCACTTGTACCCAAATGTTTATCCAACCCATCCCTGAACCTACATTACAAGCCAAAAAGCCCTTATGAGACCTTCAACCGAACATTCTTGAATAAGCGGCGAATTAAAATAAGGGCAAGCCTATGGTATGACATGTTGTAGCACTTGAAGTTCGTTCTGAGAGTGAGTGTGTTTGCAAATGTTCCCTTTTTTCGTCCTTGTAAATATTGTGATTCTGGGATTTTCTTTCTGGTGAGGGTATATGAACTGTGGAGTTGAACTGAAGTTGAGCTTTTTGAGTCAAACGAGAGTGCACTCAGCTGAGGGTAACATCTAGTCACAACGTTGAGGCTCAGAGTTCACATGATTGATTAGTTTTCTCTATACATACTTCTAATATAGGAAGGGTGAAGCAATTGTAAATACATGCTTGAAGAACTAGCAATGAACACCGTCCTGAGTCACTATTGTTATTTGTAAATAGAGTTTAGAATAGGCTAAGTATGTTTTGCTTGCTTGAGGACAAGCAAGAGTTTAAGTTGGGGGTGTTGATGTGCCGGAGAATTTCGGCACATTTCAATACTAATTGCTTAGGTTCTAGCTTGTTTTAATGCAATTATAACTAATACTTATGTAGATTTGTTACTCTTACAGCGCAAGAGGAAGGGAAGACCAAGGATATGAAAATGTGAGCAAAAAAAAGAGAAGAAAAGAGCAAAATAGTGCACAAGTGCAACTCTGCGGACCATTCTGCGGTCGCAGATCACACATGCGGACCGCAGAATTGATTTCAAATCGCAGAGTTTTACAGAGTCTGGAGCTAAAATTCATGTCAAGAATGCGGCACAATCTGCGATCGCAGAATCAACATGCAGACCGCAGATGTGCCGCAGAATGAACAAGAAGAAAACTCAGGGTCAGGATGCGATGCAAATCTGCGGTCGCATAACTCAAATGCGGACCGCAGAATGGAACTGCGATGAAGAACTGACCACTAGGATTTTGGATCTGCGGAGAAGCTGCTCAGAATGCGGACAACAGACCTGTTCTGCGATAGATCTACGGTCGCAGAAGTGACCTGGAAGGGTAAAATTGTCCATTTCTGTCCCGAAATTGGTCCCCCTATAAAGAGTTTTAAGAGACTTTTGTGGGCTCATCTTGTCTACTTTTTACGCTACATTCCAAGACACAAATATTCTATCTTTTTGGAAGCTTTTGGGTGAAAGATTCTCTCCTTTGTAAGCATTTATGACATTAAATACTCTTTGTCTTTTGTATTTTAGTATGTGTAGCTAACTCTAAATACTAAGGTTGTGGACCCTAAATGGGTGTTATGTTAATGGGTGTTTGACATTGAATATATGTATAATGGTTGGTTGATATCTATTTACTTCTTGTTCTTCATTTATTGTTGGTGGTTGCAAACATTAACACAAGCCATTAAATTCTTGCTTTACTTGGGAAAGTGGGTTAGAACTTGGTAGAAGAAAATAGCAAAGACTCAAGGCCTTACACATTGTTTAATAAAATCGCTTAGGGATAAGTGGGTTTTACTTGGCATACATTGATAGTTATGAATTGCAACTCGTTTGCATTTGGGAAAATTTAGAAGAGGAAATACTACTCAACTATTGGAAAATATTGGGTAGTTGCTTAGAAATCAATTACATATCAAGAACCGACCATTAGAAATATATCATATTAACACCGATAGCATTACACTTCATTAAAGGGAACACAACCTTGGTTTAATCAATCTCATTAATTATCATATCAAAAATTCAAATAGTTATCTTTCCAAATCAACTGTCTTCCATACTCTCGATACCATCACTCTACACACCTGTTACTATTAACCGAGTAGAATTACGATCTCAGTCGGGCAACACACTAAGTTAAGTAACCTTTTCACACCTATTCCCTGTGGGATTCGACCCCAACCTTGTTGGGTTATTATATTTGACATCGACCGCCTTACACGAATTATTAAAGTGTAATTTGAGCGTATCAACCATCCCCGCAAGTTATAAATTTTCTAAAGCAAGTGTAGAAAGTTTTATTTAAGGGAACAGGGTTCTAAAAGGCAAAACGACCAGTTGGGTCGTTACATTCTCCACCTCTTAAATAAATGTTCGTCCTCGAAATGACATAGAAAAGTACCTGGACTGCTGAATAAGTGGGGATATCTGCTCCAGATGTCCTACTCGGACTCCCAGGTCACCTCCTCGACCGGTTGGCCCCTCCACTGGACTCTCACCGCAGAAATCCTCTTGGACCTCAACTGGCGATCTTGCCTATCAACAATGGAAACTGGCTCCTCATCATAACCCAAACTGTCATCTAACTGAATAGTACTGAAGTCCAACACATGGGATAGGTCGGCATGATACTTCCGAAGCATCAAAACATGAAAACCTGGGTGAACTCCCGATAAACTGGGGGGTAAAGCAAGCTCATAGGCAACCTCCCCAACTCGTCTCAACACCTCAAAGGGGCCAATAAACCTTGGGCTCAACTTGCCCTTCTTCCCGAACCTCATAATGCCCTTCATGGGTGAGACCTTCAAGAGAACCTTCTCGCCAACCATAAATGATACATCACGTGCCTTCTGATCCGCGTAGCTCTTCTTTCTGGACTGAGCTGTGCGAAGTCTCTCCTGAATCAACTTTACCTTATCCAAGGAATCCTGTACCAAATCTATGCCAAGTAACTTAGCCTCACCAGGTTCAAACCACCCGATAGGAGAACGACAACATCGACCATATAGAGCCCCGTACGGAGTCATCTCTATGCTGGACTAATAGCTGTTGTTATATTTAAATTCTGCTAAAGGTAAAAACTGATCCCACTGCCCTCCAAAGTCGATCACACATGCTCTAAACATATCCTCCAAGATCTGAAATGTCCGCTCCGACTGCCCGTCGGTCTGGGGATGGAATGTGTTCTAAGCTCGGCATGGGTCCCCAACTCACTCTAAACGACTCTCCAGAAATGGGAAGTGAACTGAGGGCCTCTGTCTGGTATGGTGGAAACCGGCACACCATGCAATTGGACTATCTCCCGAATGTAAATCTGAGCATACCTCTTCGCTGTATAAGTAGTCACTACCGGAATGAAGTGAGCCGACTTGGTCAGCCTATCAACAATGACCCATACTGAATCAACCTTCTGCAAGGTCCGCGGCAACCCAACTATGAAATCCATAGTGATGCGCTCCCACTTCCACTCCGGAATAGGCATCTGCTGAAGTAGGCCACCCGGCCTCTAGTGTTCATACTTGACCTGCTGGCAATTCAAAAATCTAGCTACATACTCCACGATGTATTTCTTCATTCTCCGCCACCAATAATGTTGCCTCAAGTAACGATACATCTTCGTAACACCCGGATGAATGGAGTACCTCAAACTGTGGGCCTCCTCTAGAATTCTCTCCCTCAAACCATCAATATTAGGAAACATAGACGACCTTGAAGCCGTGACACACCATCCTTGCCAATAGAAACTTCCTTGGCACCTCCCTAAAGTACTGTCTGTCTGAGAACTGCCAAATGTGGATCATCGAACTGGCGAGCCTTAATGTGCCCTAACAACCAAGACTGAGCAACCACACATGCTAGAACTTAGTTGGGCTCTGAAATGTCCAACCTCACAAGTCTGTTAGCCAAGGACTGGATGTCTAAAGCTAATGGTCTCTCCTCTGCTGGAATGAATGCCAAACTACCCATACTTTCCGCCTTTCTTCTCAAGGCATCCACGACCATATTTGCCTTGCTCGGATGATAAAGAATGGTAAGGTCATAATCCTTTAGTAACTCTAGCCACCTGCGCTGCCTCAAATTAAAGTCCATATGCTTGAACAGGTGCTGCAAGCTGCAATGATCAGTTAAACCTCACATGACACCCCATACAAATAATGCCTCCATATCTTAATGAACAACCGTTGCTAACTCTAGATCGTGCACAGGGTAATTCTTCTCATGAACCTTCAACTGACGGGAGGCATATGCAATAACTCGCCCCTCCTACATCAATATATATAGCAAACTAATGCGCGAAGCGTCGCAGTATACCGTGTACATCCCTGAACCGGAAGGCAATACAAGAACTGGTGCCGTGGTCAAAGTTGCCTTGAGCCTCTGAAAGCTCTCCTCACAATCATCGGACCAACGGAATGGGGCACCCTTCTGGGTCAATCTGGTCAAAGGTGATGCAATGGATGAAAAGCCCTGCACAAATCACCGGTAATAACCTGCTAATCCCAAGAAACTCCTGGTCTCGGTCACTGAAGTAGCACGTAGCCAACTCTGGACTGCCTCAATCTTCTTGGGATCCACCTTAATACCCTCTCCTGACACAACATGCCCCAAGAACGCCACTGACTCTAGCCAAAACTCATACTTGGAGAACTTAGCATATAGCTTCTACTCTCGCAAGGTCTAAAGTACTACTCTCAAATGCTGCTCGTGCTTTCCTAAGCTACGTGAGTATATCAAGATGTCGTCAATGAAGACGATAACAAAGGAATCAATATAAGGCCTGAATACCCTGTTCATCAAATCCATAAATGCCGCCGAAGGGTTAGTCAAGCCGAAGGACATCACCAGAAACTCATAGTGGCCATATATAGTCCTAAATGCAGTCTTCGGAACATCCGAGTCCTGAATCTTCAGCTGACGATACCCTGACCTCAGGTCAATCTTAGAGAACACCCTAGCGCCTTGCAGCTGGTCAAACAAATCATCAATACGAGGAAACGAATACTTGTTCTTGATGGTGACTTTGTTCAACTGGCAGTAATCAATGCACATCTGTATAGTCCCATCATTCTTCATCACGAATAGCACTGGTGCGCCCCAAGGCGATACACTGGGCCTAACAAACCCCTTTGCTAACAACTCCTCTAGCTGCTCCTTCAACTCCTTCAACTCCATACGGTATGGTGGAATAGATATAGGCTGAGTTCCTGGGGCCAAATCAATACAAAAATCAATATCATAATCCGAAGGCATGCCAGGAAGATCAAAAGGAAAAACATCGGTGAACTCTCGGACTACTGGCACTGAATCAATCGTCTGAGACTCTACAGTGGTGTCTAGAACATAATCTAAATAAGCCAAACACCATTTCCCGACCATGCGCTGAGCATTCAGGAAGGAAATAACCCTACCAGGTGTATCAACTACGGAACCCTTCCACTCCAATCTCGGCAATCCTGGCATCGCTAGTGAAATAGTCTTGGCATGGCAATCAAGGACAGCGTGATATGGAGATAACCAATACATGCCTAGGATGACCTCAAAATCGATCATATCAAGTAATAAAAGATCTGCTCTAGTCTCGAAACCATAGAAAGTGACCACACAGGACCGGTAGATCTGATCCACAACTACAGAATCACCTAAAAAATTGTGCACATGAACGGGAACACCCAAAGGCTCAGGAGAAATAACCAGGAAGCGAGCGAACATATATGATACATATGAATAAGTAGACCCTGGATCAAATAATACCGAAACATCCCTACCACCGACGGAAATAATAACTGTGATGACGGCATATGAGGCCAATGCATCTGTCCTGGCTGGAAGAACATAGAATCTAGCTAGAGCACTGGCTGGCTGGCTGACCCCTCCCTTCCTGGCCTCCACCTCTAGGATGGTCTCTACCAGCCTGCCCTCTACCTCTAGGTGGCTGGGCAGCTGGTGGTGGAGTCATGGGCTGCTGTTCCTGCTGCATCGCCTCGCCCCGAAGTTGGGGCAATATCTCCTCATGTGATCGGGGTCTCTGCACTCAAAGCAATACGGTGCAACGACTTGCTATCCGGAGGGCTGACTCTGAAAACCAGAAGATCCACTAGAAGAAGCCTGAATAGCCGGCGGGCGGTATGAACTCTCCAGCATAGCACTGAAATAAGAATTGGAAGAATTCGGAGGACCTGAATACCCACTGGAGGAACCCTAAATAGCTAACAGGCGGTAAGAACTCTCTAGAATATCGCTGAAATAGGAGCGCGCTGGAGCACCCCGAGCAGGCGGTGGTGCTGAAAATGGGGGCTTGCTGGGCTGACCCCTCCCAAACTGACCTCTATCCCTAGCTAGGGCGCCTCTGAACTCTCCGAAGAATATAGCCCTCTTATCCTGCTGCATCTGCTCTCTACCCCTCACACGATAAACCTCAATCCTGCGTGCAATCTCAATCACTAGCTGGTACCCTGTACCCATCTCTACCTCTTGGGCCATACCAGACTGAATAGTGGGGTGTAACCCCGCAATGAACCTATGCACTCTATCTGGATCTTTGGAAAGTATCATAAGTGAATGGCGAGACAACCCAGAGAACCTCGCCTCATAATCGGTCACTGACATTTGACCCTGCTCTAGATGCTCAAACTGATACCGCAGCTCTTCCCTCTTCGATGGTGGAATGTACCGATCCAGGAATAACTGTATGAACTGACTCCAAGTGAGGGGAGGAGAACCTGCTGGCCTGCCAAGTGCATAAGACTGCCACCATCTACGAGCCCTACCCTCGAGCTAAAAAGTAGTGAAGTCAACTCCATGCGACTCCAGTATCCTCATGTTGTGCAGTCTGTCCCTGCACCTGTCTATGAAGTCCTGAGCATCTTCATGACGCTCACCCCTGAAGACTGGAGGGCGAAGCCTAGTCTATCTGTCCAATAACTTCTCCGGATCGCCGTCCACCACTGGCCTGGGCTGGGGTGCCACTGCAGCAACTGGCTGAGCCCCATCTGCGGGTAGTGCACTCGAAGTCTGATATATTGCAGCTGCGTGGCCTGGAGCCTGAGCAGTAGGGGTCTGGGCTCCCCCTCCTGCCTGTGAAGTAGCTGGATTTGCTGGAAATAACCCGGCCTGAGTCATAGTGTCCATGAATCGTAGCATGCAACCCATGACCTCCTGAAATCTCGGTGCTGTCATGAAATCTATCGGGGTAAGCATAGCTGCGGGCACCTCGCCCTGCTCCTCATTAATGGGATCCATCACTGGACCTGCTGGTTGTGCAACTGGAATGGCTCTGGGATGCTCTCATCCCTTACCATGGGCCAGTGCCCTTCCCCGACCTCTACCTCAGCCTCTGGCAATGGGGGGAGCAGCTCCTCCCGAGTCTGGAATGTCGGCGGTACGAGTCCTCACCATGAGTGAGAGAGTAGAAGAGGAAATTTAGTACACTAACCAATGCACGATAGGAAATGAACAAAGAGTAGTCTTTCCTAATACCCTATAGTCTCTCGAAGATAAATACAGACGTCTCCGTATCGATCAACAAGACTCTATCAGGTTTGCCCATAACTCGTGAGACCTACGTGAACCTAGTGCTCTGGTACCATGTTGTCACGACCCATTTCCATAATAGGTCATAAAGGCGCCCAACACCGTTGCCGGGCAAGCCAAGTGCGGAAAACATTTCTAACTTCTTATATTAAATTTTATTAGAATTTAAGTGCGATGAATACTTCAGTTAGATTAAAACCGAAAGTGTGTAAAGTGAGTAATATAATAATAAAACCCAAAAGTAAGTCTACTAATGCGTGAGTGCCAAGACCTAGTGTCACAAGTACGGGCATCTAGTAGAATATATAAAAGAATATCTCTATCCTACTGTCTGAGATAAAGAAATACAACAAAAGTAAAGGAAGACTCCATCCGGCTACTGAGCGACGTAGGAAGGAAGCAGCTCACCGTGGAAGTCTCTGCAACAAACTCAAGGGCGCACACCAGACCGGTAACCAGATATATCAGCCTCAGAACCTATACAATTAAGTACAGAAGTGTAGTATGAGTACATAAACAGTATGTACCCAGTAAGTATCCCGTCTAATCTCGAAGAAGTAGAGACGAGAGGTCGACTTGATACTTACTAGGGTCAAGATAATATAATATCAATGTGCTATTCTAAGCATGAAAGTCTCCAATATTTAATAGGTTATAATGAAATGCAATACTCAGGTTCTTGACCTTATTTCAGTTTCCATTTACATTTTTTTTTAAATTTCTAAGCAAGTAGGCATGTCATGTCTAGGCATCAACATATATATATATATATATATCATGTGCAATCATGCCGAGGTCGATGGCCTGCTCCAACAAAAAATAAACTGTGCACTGCCGAGGGCCGAACGACACGAACCATAGATGCATCTATTTTCACCGAGGCGATTGGCCCGCTCCATAAATATCAAGAAAACATCAAGAATGCACACAAAGGCTCATGTATATACAAGGAAACTCTTACAAAGTTCAACAAGTTCATATGTTCACTTTTTTTTTTATTTCTCTCAAGTCTCTAGCATATTATAAATGATCATATTGACAAATTAAATAGAAGAAAACTCCAAATTAGGCATGATGTGGGTCCTAAACTACCAAAGCAATTAATATCATAGTAGCTACGCATGGACTCTCGTCGCCAAATATGTACGTATCCCCCGCATTTAGTAGAAATCTCTCATTTATTATACCTATGGGGACAATTCCCTCTTACAAGGTTAGAAAGGAGACTCACCTCGCTCCAAAGTGCACTTCCAGTTACCAAGAACGAGCCCAAGTCCTTAATTCGAAGCCGAACAATCCCAAACTAGTTAAACGAAGTAAGAACTAGTTAATATAACCTCACAATATCGAATTCTAGCTATCTAAGCAATTTCCCAACCCTTAACACAAATTTCTTGAATTTCGAACCCTGGCCCACGCGCCCGGATTCCGAGATTTTTCGAAGAAAGTTGTTCTATACAACCTAAGGATCAATAATATATGATTTCTAATTCTTTTCATAGCAAATTTCATGATTAAATGGTCTTTGAGCTCGAATTAAATGAAGCTCACTGCCCAGCGGTTTTTGCATCTGCATTTTAAAGACCGCATCTGCGGTCCCGCACCTGCAGAAAGGGGGTCACATCTGCGGAATTGGGCGAAAGTGGCTGCACCGCTTCTGCGGTCTGAGGTATGCTTCTGCGGCTTTCGAGCCGCACCTGCGGTTTCTCCTGGCCTGGCCATTGGCCACTTCTGTGATGGACTGACCGCATCTGCGGTCCCGCTTCTACGGTCCTGGAACCGCAAATGCAGTTATGACAGAAGCAGCAAACCTTAAGCTATTCTTCAACTTTCCTACTTCACTCGAACCTCGCTCGTTTGACGCTCGGGGCCCCCGAGCCCCGCCCGAGCATACCGACAAGTCTACAATCACGAGGCAGAACTACTCGAACCCTCAGAACACTCAAAATAATGCTAATTCTAGGAATCACCCCCTAAAACCAAATGAATCAATCTAATGAACTTTAATTTCTTAATTCTCCGCTAACGGGCCGAAACACCCTTAAACTACTCAGATTGACACCAAATTTTACGGGCAAGTCCTAACTGATATTTCGGACCTGTACCAAGCTTTGAAACCAAAATTCGAGCCCGATACCTAGGAAATCAATGATTACTTAGTTTCTTTAATTCTTTAAAACTTCAATTTAACAATTTCCAATAAAAATTCATTACTCAGGCTAAGAAAATCAGAATTCGATTTCGGGCATACGCCCAGTCCCATATTTTTCCACGGACCCTTCGAGACTGTCAAATCCCGAAGCCGGGTCCATTTTCTCAAAAAGCTGACCAAAGTCAAACTTAGTCTTTTAATAGAATCTTAAAGAAACAAGTGGACATATTTTTACTCAAAGCTCTTCCAACTCCCGAACCAACCGTCCCTGCAAGTTATAAATTAGCTAAAGCAAGCGCGGGAAGTTTTATTTAAGGGGACGGAGTTCTAAAAGGCAAAACGACTAGTCGGGTCATTACAAAACTCTTGCCATGTACCAATTATCTAAGAGTATTTGACCACTTGGAAATAGGTAGGATACTAGTAAAATAAAAAGACTCATGGCTATTGGTTGTAAATGTCTTTGCAAAAAGAAATATTTGACTTTGCATTATAAATAATACCAACAATCCCCCACTAATGCAAAGACAAGAATAGAATAATTCTGGACAAAAGAAGGAACATGTACTTAAGTGTCAATATCTTTTGATTTGAATTGACACGTAGTGAAATGAGGAACAACTAATATCCACAAAGTGAAGTACTCTTGAACTGAATAGACATTAATTGAGGCCCCCACAAAAGATACTATATCCTTAATTTTATGCAAACTCTACGATACTAACAAAGTGCTTTTATGGTTATGCAGGTACCTTGGGTCTCATGAGTGCTCTAGAAAGACATCCCAAGTCTTTCACAAAAGGTGACCACACCTTTACACTCACATTGGTGATTCCATCAAGTCTATCTACACATAGACTACCTTAAGGCTATGGAATCATTAAGAGAAAAATAAACTCAACCTTATAAAGCACTAAGACACGTCATAGGGATAGGAAATGTAGTGCATATTGAGGTCTCATATGGCTTCGTTTGACCACAAATGGGTATCCTCCATACTTCCTCAATCCATGGGCTTTAGCCCCATCCTCCTCGACGTTTCAAGGATAACTCTCCTTTCCAAACCCTTGGTTAAAGGATCTGCCAAATTTCTTTCGGATCTTACATACCAAGGAAATAACACCATGTTTTATCAACTGTTTTACCGCACCATGCCTAATGCGGATATGTCTTTTTTTTTTTCCATTGTACACACTATTTTTGGCAATTCCAATTGCTTCCTATGAGTCACAATGTAGAGAAACTGGTGAAGCTTGTCTTCCCCATAAAGGCACGTCTACCAATAAGTTTCTCAACCATTCGGCTTCTTGCCCTGCCAACTCAAGAGAAATGAATTCAGACTCCATAGTAGATCGTGCTATATAAGTCCGTTTTGAAGATTTCCATGAAATAGAACCTACACCCAAAGTGAACATATGGCCACTAGTGGGGCTAACTTCATCATTGTCAGTAACCCAGTTTGCATCACAAAATCCTTCTAAAACAGCAGGAAATTTATTAAATTGCAAACACCAATCCATAATACCTCTCAAATATCTTAGCAAACAATGAAGAGCATTCCAGTGTTCACTACTAGGGTTGTGAGTATATCTACTCAATCTGCTAACAGCATAAGCAATATCAGGTCGTGTATAATTCATGAGAAATATTACACTACCAATTATCTTAGCATATTCAGTTTGAGAAATACTAGATTCCTTATTCTTTTTCAAGTGTATGCTAGGATCATAAGGAGTCCTCACAGGTGCTACATCAAAACAATTAAACCTTTTCAACATTTTTTCAATATAATGAGATTGAGACAATGAAAAACCATTAGAAGTTCTTTGATTTTAACCCTTAAAATCACATATGCTTCTCCAAGATCTTTTATTTCAAATTTAGTAGACAAAAAATTCTTAGTCTCATTAGCAACATTCACATTAGGGCCAAAGATTAACATGTCATCCACATACAAACATATAATAACACAATCTGATCCTATCATCTTGGAATAAACATAAGTATCAGATGCATTAACAACAAAACCATTATCCACTAATGTATTATTAAACTTTTCATACCATTGCTTAGGTGCCTGCTTTAGATCATACAAAGACTTTCTCAATTTACATACTTTATTCTCCTGTCCTTAGATCATAAATCCCTCAGGTTGAGACATATAGATCTCTTCCTCCAAATCACCATTTAGGTGTCACGACCCTAACCTCAACCCGGCCGTGATGGTGCTTCTCGTGAAAACAAGGCCAACCGACTCACTTCCAATTCACTTTAAGCAATTAAAATAATAATTACTAAGTCTTTAATCAGAAATAAAATCTCAAAACAAGCATTTAACAGTATAATTTACCGAAATAAAAGCCAACTTAGCCTGACATCGGGGTGTCACCAGTCATGAGCATCTACAACAATACTAGCAGTCTAAAAGTCTACTCCACTACTAAATAACTGAATCAGAAAAGAAAATAAGATAGAGGGAGGTTGCATTGGGCTTCGAATTGCCAAGCAGCTACCTAGTAAACCTCCGAAGATCTGCTGGAACTATAAACCCTCAGTAGCAGGACTTGTAGCGCACAAATCTACACACAAAGGTGGAGGGAGTAAAGTGAGTACTTCCAACTCAATGATTAATAAGAATAAATGAAGACTGAACGATATAAAATCACGTTAAACACAATATTTAGCTATCAGAGGCATAAAAAAAATTAGTAAACACAATTTAACAATGAAATCTCATAAAATACCTTTTTAAGCAGTCAACAATATATAGGAAAAACAACTAGGAATGGTAAACACATAAGAACTACCCTCGGGCACAATAACATCAAAATCAGCCCCTCAGGTAATATCACAGGACAATACCAGCCCCTCGGGCTAATCTCATATCACAATGGGTACCCGCGCTCATTGGGGGTATGCAGACCCCTGGAGGGGCCCTTTACGGCTCAAGCGCAATATCAAGCCATCTTGTGGCATCATAAACAGGCTCCCGACCTCATATCAATATCAAGCCACCTCGTGGCGTACACTCTCAGGCCATTGGCATCATTATTATAATTAGTGTATCACTGCTGCGGCGTGCAGCCCGACCCAAAAGTATCCTCACAATACAGGCCCTCGCCTTATTCAGTCATAATCTTATAAGCCCTTCGGTCAATAGTAAAAATATGCAGCTCAGCTCAAAATATCTTTAAAACATCATTTAAGGTTTCTAAAACAGATTAACATAGCTGAGTTTTGAAAACATTGAAAGATCTGGCATGACTAAGCACAAGTATGAAATCAAACTGTGAAGAAATTATCATTAACGATCCCCTAAGGGTTCAAACAGTTGGCACGAAGCCCAAATATGGCATTTAGCCCAAAGTATAATAATATCAAATAATTAGCTACCAAATATACAAAAAAATAGTCATTCGGGATGGACTAAGTCACAATCCCTAACGGTGCACGACCCCACGCTCGTCCTCTAGCATGTGAGTCACCTCAACACAACCGAATGTTGTGTAATCCGGTGTTTCAAACCATCAAAACATCATTTAAAATCATTACTCACCTCGAACTAGACCGAAAAGCTACTTCGCAACACGCTTGCCTCTCGAACCAACTTTCGAGTGCTCCGAATCTACCAAGTTTAGATTTTTATCATCAAATTATGCTAAACGAATGAATTCCAATTGAAAAATATTGATTTTAAGGACAAAACCCGAAATCAGTCAAAAACCTGACCCCCCGGGCCCGCAAACCGGAACTAGACAAACTTTATACCAAAATGTTCTTCATCATCTCACGAGTCCGTACATATAAAGAACTCAAAAATTGGAGTTTGTTTGACCCTTCAAATCATTCCTAGAAAGTCTCATAATCTCAAGCCCTAACTCCACCTTTTTCTAATGATTTCATGAATTAAACACTGATAATTTGTTGCTTAATCACAAATAATTGAGTTTTAGGGTCCAAAATCCTTAGCTCAATGAAGAACAATAATTTCCTCTCTTTAACATTGCCTCAAAGCTCTTTTCCTGTTCAAAAATGGTGTAAAAGGGTTTAATGGTCGCAGAGGGTTTATCTAAATACTGCTCACGCATTTTACTGCTCACCCAAGTTACTATTCATCCGAGTTACTGTTTATGTTGTTAAAAAATGCAGCAGCTTTTCTTCTAGTCTAAATTGATCCGTTAACTTTTTGAAATCCACCCGAGTCCCTAAAAAATCTCAACAAATATACCAACATGTCCTATAACATTATTCGAACTTATTCGAGCCTTCGAAATGCCAAAAACAACATCAAAACACCAAAATCACATCAAATTCAAACCTATGAACTTTAAAATTCCTAAATTCTACCAACGACGCCGAACCTAACCAAAACAACTCTGATTGACCTAAAATTTCGTACACACGTCACAAATGACACAACGGAGCTACTACAACTTTCGGAATTCCATTCCGGCCCCTAGATCAAAATCTCACTTATCAACCGGAAAATGCCAAAATCTCAATTTCGCCAATTCAAGCCTAAACCTTCCACGGACTTCCAAAATGAATTCCGATCACGCTTCTAAGTGCCAAATCACCTAACAGAGCTAACCAAATCATAAAAATTCCGATCCGAGATCATATACAAACAAGTTAAATCTTGGTCAACCTTTCAAATTTCAAGCTTCCAACTGAGAACTGTTCTTCTGAATTCGTCCAGACTACCCTCAAGCCAAAACTAACGATTTACATAAGTCATAATACATCACACGGAGTAATTCATGCCCAGAAACTGGCGAGCAAAGTACAAAAGCTCAAAATAACCGATCTGGTCGTTACATAAGGAAAGCCATTTTAACATCCATTTAATGTATTACTAAATTGTGAATAGAAGCTACAGCAACAAGAGTTTTAGTAGTCGCTATCTTAGTCACATGAGAATAAGTGTCAAAGTAATCAATGTCTTTCTTTTGATTAAAACCCCTAATTACAAGTCTAGCCTTATATTTCTCAATTGTACTGTCAGGTCTCAGTTTCTTCTTAAATATCCACTTGCTACTTATGGGTTTACAACCTTTAGGCAAATCAGACAAGTCCCAAGTATGATTAGAAACTATAGAGTGTAATTCACTTTTAATGGCCTCTTTCCAGAAACTAGCATCTATTGACCTTATTGCTTCACTGTGTGTCTTAAGGTCTTCTTATATTAAATAGATTGACACTAATTCATCACTCAAAACATCAAGATCAATATTTTCAGTCACGAAAGTAGTAATAAAGTCGGGACCAAAGCTAGCTTCAATTCTACGCCTCTTGCTTCTTCTATGTTTATGTTCATGCTCATTAGTTGTAACATTAGAAGAAGGAACAATACGAGAATTAACAGGTATAGATGTAGAAGCATTATTAGGCACATTATTTTTCAATGAAAAAACATGCTCAAAAAATTCTGCATCTCTAGATTCACAAATAGAACTATCATTTAAAGACAAAAATATATATGCAACACTATTTTGAGCATAACCAATGAAAATAGTATCAAAAGTCTTGGGTCCAACAATTACTTGTTTAAAATCAGGTAGACCAACCTTAGTCAAACACTCCCACACTTTCAGAATTTTCAAGTTAAGGGCAAACCCTTTCCATAGCTCATACGGTTTTATCTAACTTCTTATGGGACTTTATTAAGAACATAGCATGTAAATAAAATAACTCCCCTCCCACCACATATTATCAGATAAATCCGAACTCAAAAGCATAGAATTCATCATTTCCTTAAGGGTTCTATTTTTCCATTCAGCTACACTATTTTGTTGGGGAGTATAGAGATCACTAACCTCATGTATAATACTATTTTTCTCACAAAAGGCTTCTAGAGTATTGGTACTATATTCACCACCCCTGTCAGACCTAAGCCTCTTGATTTTTCTTTCTAATTGATTCTCTACTTCTGCATTATATTTCAAAAATATGCTTTCAGTCTCATCTTTTGACTTAAGAAGATATACCTTAGTGTATCTAGAAAAGTCATCTACAAAGGTGATGTAGTATTTCTTTCCAACCTTACTAACAGTGTTCTTGAAATATGCTAAGTCTGTATGTACTAGTTCAAGCAATTCTATTTTTCTACTAGTTACATTCTTAAAAGACTTTTTGATATGTTTTGCTTCTACACAAACTGGACAATTAGAAAAATTACCAACATTAATTGCATGAATTAATTCCATTTTTCTAAGTCTTTTAATAGAAGCAATACTAATATCACCTAGTCTACATGCCACAAATTAATAGACTCGGCCGTATAAGCAGAATTGAAAGTACTAGCATTATTAGTAATCTCTTGAGCAATGTTCAGTACAAATAAACCCCAACTAAGGTAACCCTTTCCAACAAAGTCTCCTCCACAAGAAATAATAGCTTTATTATATTCAAAAATAATTTTAAGACCTGCTTTGTTGAGAAGTGCACCAGAAACTAAGTTTCTACGATGGGAGGGTACATGCAAAACATTGTTCAAGGCTAAGATTTTTCCAGAAGTTAACTTAAGGAGAATTTTTCCTTTACCTATAACTCTAGCTGTAGTGGAGTTACCCATGTAGATACACTCGTCATCAACGGATTCCTCAAAATTGTGAAACAACTCTTTGTTGGCAATGTGTCTTAAAGCACCTGTGTCTAGTATCCAGTCAGTGTTGTTAGTCACCATATTTGCCTCAACAACCACATCAGCAATGACATCACCACCCACAATAAGCTTAGCTTGGACCGGAGGTTTTCCCTCCATCTTTGAGCTTTGTCCTTGTCTCTAGTTGCACTGAAAATCCTTGTGACCAATTTTTCCACAGACATAGCAAGGTCCTTTCGACTTTTGAATATCGCCCTCTAGCTTATTGAAGTAATTCTGCTTCTTCACATGTCTTTTCTTCTGGTCTGTCTTTTTTTCCTTTAAACATGTCTTTCACAAAAGTACTAGAAGATTCCACAAGGTTAGCTTTAGAAGAATTAAGAGAGAGAGATTTCATCGTATCCTTAAGCCATTCAGACTCCTCATCTTTGAGACGATTTGCTTCCTCAGTCCTCATGTGACTAATCAGTTCTTGAAGAGTTAAATTATTCTTCTTGTGTTTCAGTTGATTTCTGTAATCGCTCCAGGAAGGTAGAAACTTTTCAAGTAGAACATTAGCCTAAAGAACCTTACACACCTCCATGTCCTCGTTCAAAACATCAGCAGTCAAGTTCTCATATTCATGAACATGTTCGATGATTGGATTATCATCGACCATCTGAAACTTAATCCACTTTCCAACGACATATTTCTTTTTTTCTTGCGTCATCAACACTATATTTTTTCTCCAAACTGTCCCATATGATTTTAGAAGATTTATAATTTATAAACAAATCAAAGAGAGGGTTAGTCATATGATTAAGCAGATGCCCTCTTACTATGTTATTATCCTTTTCAAATTTCTTCTTAGCATCATCATAAGCAACAACAATATTAGCAGAATTAGAATTATCAGCAACAATATCAGCAGGAGGATTGTTAAACAAAATGTAATTAACTTCTAATTGTTCAAAGAAAATTAAAAGTTTCTGGGACCAACGCTTATAATTATTTCTCTCTAAAGACTCAAGTTTTGACAGATCAGGAAGTGTTTTGTTCAAAGTAGTGGCCATTAGCCAATATTATATATAAAATTACTTTCAAATTGTAAGAAAAATAAGTAGATAATATTGACTAAGAACAAGAAGGAAAGAAGACTACAACTTATCAAAAATATTGTATCGCGGCAAGCTACAACTTTGAAAGCGATTTTGGCCCGACTGGGTGCAAATCGTTAAGATCGGTCGCTCCCCAAGGTTCCACAACACCTCCAAACACGTGCATTCGTGGCTGGAAGTTTAGAATTTACACAAACTGTTGCCCAGAAAGAAGAAAAGATGAAGGTATTTTCTGTAGCTATTACAGAAATTAAAATATTGTAGGAAGAAAGTAATGATTGGAAAGATGAATTATTGGTTAAGAAATTGAGTGAATATTATGGCTAATGACCATCCTATTTATAAGCAATTAGGGAGGTTGCATGTATGACAAGCGTGGAGAGTCTTTTAATACTTGTCCAAATATATCAGTCCATTTGACAAGTGTACCTAGTCTTCAATCCATGAAGACACATGGTAGATTTGCATTGCCACTTATCAAAGCCATTCAATACTTGGCTTTAAATCAATGCCACATGTAAAAACTCTTGCCATGTACCAATTATCTAAGAGTATTTGGCCACTTGGAAATAGGTAGGATACTAGTAAAATAAAAAGACTCATGGCTATTAGTTGTAAATGGATTTGGAAAAAGAAATCTTTGACTTTGCATTATAGATAATACCAACATAATCAACAATCAACAAACCAAACCTATAATTTTTATGCTTTTCTATCAAACTCATCAACTCATATCTCATGAACATAGAGTCTATAATCATTAATCAAATTGTATAATCAATTAGAGGGTGAAGACATTACCTTTTCGAAGTTCAATCCTCTTGAATTCGAGTTTTAAGATTTCTTCTCTCAACAATGATATCCCAATCGAATATATAATGATATAGAGGGTTTACCCATGTTAATAAGATGTTGAAAAATTGAAATTAACTTAGAATCACCATTAAAACTTACATGGATGTTGGAGGAATCTTTAAGGAGTTAGATTTTCGAGAGTTCCCCTTCCTAGAGCAAGTTTTTGTGTTTTGGAGGTGTGTCGGATGAAGTAGGGATTTAAAATGATCCCCAAGTGCGTATACCTCCCCTCCCCCCTTCCCCCCGCAACTGAAGGCTTGACCGCGCAAAATGGCAGTAGCACTGTCACAAGTGTGCGGCCGCTTACGTGACCCTCTGGGTGGGATTGCGCACTGCTCTATAATACGCACATAACTATTTGCAGAGAGATATGTTCGGACTCTACAATATATTGTTGAAAAGCTATTTCAAAGGCCTACAACTTTCGCGTTTTGAGTTTTCCTATATTCCTTACAAGATGTCACTAAATCCCGCTATAAGATGGACCTTTTGTAAACTTAATTAATTTTGTCGATTCGTATGCACCTCACATTTCATCTTAATTCTAAAACAACTATTTTCACCCTTACGCATCCCGCTAGAACTTCATATGTCTAAAATATCAAATTAATACCAATTTAATATATCCACACCTAATCCGAATACACGGGATATTACATGAAGTATAACCCCATGTCTCGTCAAACTACCTAAAGAACTATTTTCCTTTTCCTCTTTGAACCTAAAGATTTTATTTTTCAGTTCTAAAATACTTGACCTACTTATCCATATTCCATCCCAAAGTTTTAGGTAACGTTAGTAAGTTATATGTAAATGGTATAAAGTAAATATTCTGAAATGTAAGATGAGTGAAATTAGTTCAAACATCTATCCAATTTTAAAATTATACTACAATATGAAATTTATATGAACAATATCGTGTGAATTTTGAGGGGATCAAAATTGACTACTTAAAAGCAGTACCAGTTGTGTTAGTGTATCTCTAGATTAGGTAAATAGCTTTGCTCTATTCTTCCACTAATAAAGATATCCTTAAAAGGAGATATGCATGTGTTCCCTTGTTGCGAGTGTAAGCTAGGTTTTTCGGATGAGAAAGCCTCCAAAAAGATCCTTGGACATTTGGAGTTCAACATGGCTAGGCTGATCTTGAGAGAGCTAATATATATAATGGTGGAACCCAAACGTGATTGGATTTCACTAATTTTATCTTAGATAACTAATTCAACTTTATTAACTTAAAATATTAATTTAAGTCAATGCGCCTTGAATTTAAAATTTATCTTAGATTTCTTATGTAACTTTTATACCAATATAATTTAGGAAAAAATAAAATTGGGCGATCAACTGAACCGTTGTATTGAGAAATTACCAGCTATGTCACTCTACAAACTATCCTAACAAAAAATAGCCCAAAATAAAATATCTACTAAAAAAGGCTCAAATATCATTTTTGGCCCAAATAGTTTCAATTAATGTCAGTTTTTTTTATATCCGTTATTTTTCGTATAGAAAATCGAGTTTTCTCTCTCTTTCTCTATATCTCTCACTCTCTCTTTCTGCGATTTTTTCCAAAATTCAACCAAAATTGCTGAAATTGACGACAAAACAAGATATATTTCGGCTATTTTCATCTGATTCCAGGTAATTTGGAATAGAAAACTCTATTTTGTATATTTTTCTGGTTGCATGTGTTTTTGTAGAATGGATGCTGCTTTTCTTTAGGCTTTTGTGACTGATTTTGTAAGTTTCGGTCGAGTTTTTATATTAATTTCTTCACAAATTTCTATAACCTTTTGTTCGTATATTTTTTTTAAATTTTGTCATTGAACCTAGTTTCAATTTTGAAACAGAGCAATATGATAAGACAAACTCGTTCGATAAGTTCATCACCTTATTCAAAGTCGATTTCAATTAAGAAATCGAGCAGCATGAGAAGAGAAACTAGGTCGATGAGTTTATCTCCTCATTCAACCCCAGTTTTAGTTGTCAAATCGATTGATGAACAAAATATGCAAAGACAAAATCGTTCCGACAATGTTAAAGTGTTAGAATCTCGAAAGGATATTGTTGGAAAATCTGAGAAAAAAAAGAGCAAGAGGGTTATAATGGATGCTGATCAAGGTAAGAGAAAACGTATCGTGGAGGAAGAAGTGAATTTGGGTGTCAATCCAAAAAAAAAAAAACAAGGTTTAGAAGGCAGAAAAAGTTAAAATTCCTGACAAAGTTTGTAAGATATATACAATTTCAGTTATACTTTTTCTATTGTTGACTCTTTTTTAAAAATTTGGATTTAGTTTGTATTTATTTGTTTTTAATTCTTGTCATGTATTTGTAGCTTTGGAAGCTCTATATTCCAGCTGGTGAGCCGTTTCCTGTTACTCATTGGTCATCATACACTAATATGGACATTGTATCGGTTTTACAGTCAAAGTTGACTGATGTCCAGCTTCAGATGTTTAGGGAAAACTGTTTTGGCTATTTCCTTGATTTACCTCGAGTTGTTATCCAGGCACAACTTATTCGTTCTTTAATGTTTAGGGAGTTGGTTCAAGATAAGTGTGATCAATTTTATGTGAAATTGAATGACGAATGTGTTTTATGTTTTGGTCTTCGAGAATTTGGTATTGTAAATGGTTTAACTTGTTGTGGTAATGAACATGTTGAGGGTAAATTCAGTGGACTCAATAGGTTGGTCGATACTTATTTTTCTGGTTTTAAAGTGGTGTCAAAGAAGTCATTTATTGATTGTTTTGAGAAGAAAAAATGGCAGTCTGATGAAGATGCAGTTAAGATTTCATCATTTATTTCATGAACACGTTTCTAATGTCCACCCAGGCTCAAAAGACATTTATAAGTAATTATGATTTCCATCTTGTCAAGAGTGGTGAGTGTGTGTCGTTTTGTCACGACCCAACTCCCAAACCCGATCGTGATGGCGCCTCTCGTGAAGACAAGGCCAGCCAGACCATCTCAGAACATCACTTAAAGCAGTTAATCAGTTATATAACAGTTCGAATATGAATTAATCAATATAAATACAACCCAATACAGCCTGACCGGGGTATCACAAGTCACGAGCATCTAGGAGGGTCTTTATTACAATTTCAAAGTCTATAATACACAAAATAAAAATCTGGAAA
>MU782945.1:0-15041 GCA_026770625.1 Nicotiana glauca | reverse complement strand
TATAGTTAATCCTTAGGTTTACAAAGAGTTTCGTAAATGCAGTTTTTGGCTCAGTGATTTAGTGGAGTTTGGGAAAATCCTACTGAGTAGTAGGTCATGGTTTTTTCACCTTTTGAGACAGGTGTTTTCCACGTAAAAATCTCTGTGCACTTTACTTTTAGTACTTATTATTCTGCAAAATGCTGTAGTTAGAACACTTAGAAGAACCAGGTTCTTCTACTGCGAAAATTAGGTACCACACAAATCACCCCCCTCTTGTGTGGTATTAACGTTAATAACATCAATTACATTTTTCAAATGCTGTAATTTCTGCCATATACTATCCATAGGGTCACCTCCCATCTTATGCCTCCATATATCCTCTACCATAGGTTTAAACTCCTTGTGCTCCATTGTTACTACATATAGCTTGAATGGTTTAGGATATATATTCTTCCGCTTTCATAATTGGATCACTATAAGAGAGTGGTCTGATACTCCAGGTTCCAGACAAACATCTTCCACATGTCCATATTATTTGATCCATTCAAAGTTGCCAAAGGCCCAATCAATTCTACTATATACTCTATCATCAGCAGATTGTTTGTTACACCATGTATAGAAACAACCTTTTGTCTTCAAATTGGTCAATTGTATGGAGTCAATACAGTCCTTGAAATCTTTTATCTCATTCATAGTAACTGGTTGTCCCAACCTATCTTCAGTATTTAGGATACTATTAAAATCACCAATTACGAGCCATGGAATTTGAACTTGATTTCCCATCATTTGCAATTCACACCATAAACTTGTTCTCTCATGTTGCTTGTTTCTAGCATACACAACTGTCAGCATAATCTGTTGTCCAATCACTGTATCACTCATTACACAATGAATGTATTGTTCATGAACTTGAATTACATTAACTGGTATGTTTATCTTTCACATCAACCAGATTCTACCATTCTCAGACTTAGTATAATTGCAGCAATAACCCCATTCTCTTGCTACTCTGTACAGTATCAGTTTTGCCTTCTTTTCTTTTACTCTAGTTTCAAGACATCCTAAGACATCCACTTTATTTTTTTGCAGAAAGTTTTTCAGTTCTTTTTGCTTATAGGGCTTATTTAGCCCCCTTATACTCCATATAGTGATGATCATGGGGGTATTGTATAGGATCAGGATCCCAGGCCCCTCCCTGTGCAGTATTTTGTCCCACTTCACCTAGCACTTGGAATCTGTTTGTATTGTTTACTTCTGCATATATGCCCTGCCTTTCTGGAGAGGTGTCTTGTTTGTCCACTTCATTTTGTATCATTTTGCCTCTTTGGACTGCATCATCTTCGTGTGCCTCCTTTTCCTCTTTTGTATGAGACTGCAATTGCTGCATTTCTTCATTCGTCTCTTCCTTTTCCTGTTGTTCTTTTGGTTTCCATTCTTGTATGATTCTCCTTCTTCTGCCCCTATTTCTCCTCTTAGGTACTTGGAATTCTGCATTTTCCTCCTTCTTGCTTACCTTCCAGCATTCCAAAATATCATGTCCAAAATGTAAATATTCAGTACAAAACTTTGGCTTCCATTCACATATAATTTCCTGCTGCTTGACACTCGTAGGAGTTATAATTTCTACAGTCTCCACCAATGGTTTTGTTACATCAAATTTCACTAAGATATGTGTATAAGATATTTTTCCTAGTTCAGCTGTGTATTTGTCTGTGTCTATTAGCATCCCTACACCACTTGACACCTTACTCAATGCATCTGCAGTCCAATACCCAGCTGATAAGTTAGGAATTTGGATCCAAAGTGGAATAGTAGTAATATATTTAGGGTCAAAGTGAGAATCTCTTTCCCAATTCTGTAGTATCAGTGGTTTATTGTAATATGTGTATGGTCCTGCCTGAATAACCGCTTCCTTGTTCTTCATATTTGCAAATCGAAACACATAGTAACCATCGTGATGATATAATATTTGAGGTTTATCTACAAAATCCCAAATGAATTCTACATAGCTCACCATAGATTTCTCATACGGTGTATCCCCCCAACACATACCCAATTAGAGCATTATCCCAGTATTCTTTTAGTTCATTTACATCTTCTTCCTCTATTTGAATTACCACCTTACCTTCTCTATAGATGGGTGGTACATAGTCAAGCTTCATCCCTATTTGAGAGCTCCTGTTCTGCTTCCTAATCTCCTCTGCATGCATTGTGCTCTCCTTTTCCATTGCTGCATTTCCTAGATCTAGATCTAAATTTTGCTCTGAAGATCCAGTTTCAAAAAATTGAAGACGCTTTGGACTTGTTGGTAGCTGTTCTTTGCCTTTCTACGCTGCATGTACTGTGCTCACATTGTTACTTTTCCATTGGTTCCTGTTCAGTTCTTCATTTTCGATTAGCTCACCTTCTTCACAAATTGGTTGAAACCCAGCTGGTAGAAAGCTTCCAAAGGTTAATGGATTATTAGTTTGCATTATAGAGTTCACCAGCGTAGTTACACCGGCCGCCGGCGTTGCTTGCTTGCGTCTCCTAGCCATTAGAGGTGCATGTTAGCCTGCCTTGGCTTATCGTGCGCCGAGAGCATTTAGAGCTTGTCAAATCCAAATTTTGTTGTTGAATGTGGTTATAAACTTACCATGTTCCTAATCTTAAGTTGCAGCGGGACTTACTATTATTGTGTTGGAATTTGACATATGTTAAACTATTTTAAATTTTTTAATTTTGAAATTATGTTATATTCATGGTTCCAATTTATTTATTTTAGTAGTATTGACTCATATTGCATGATGTTCATTTTTTAGTTAGAATTGATATATTAGTTTTGTCAAACATTTGAATAATGTTATGAAATAATATTTATAAATATTAATTTGTTTTATTAAACATGAATTCCATGATGTTCTTACAAAATGTATATTTTTAACTTTAAGTATCTAAACTAAATATTATTAATTTAAAAAATATACTATATAAATTATTTTTATAATATTAGTTATAAATATATGATTACTAATTAAAGTATATTCACGAAAAAATATACATCTTAAATACCAAATACAATACTTTAAACTTATAAAATTTATAGGCATATATTTATTACATTAATTTTTAAGTTTGATAATTACTTAATTTAAATATTAATCTAACTGTGTAATTACACTTGTGCAACAAAACAGTAAACATGTAATTTTACTATGACAAACAAACATGTCGTTGTAATTACATAACTGTGTAATTACTAGGCTGTGTAATTGCTATTCTAGTAATTATACCAATTTCAATTATTGGGTGACACACCAAAAGACTCTTAGAGGGTGTTTGGCTAAGCTTATAAGTTGGTCAAACTGACTTATAAGTACTTTTTGGCTTATCTACGCGTTTGGTAAAATTAAAAGTGCTTATAAGTTAGTGCTTATAAGCCAAAAATAAGCCAAAAGCCATAAGTTGGTCTCCCCTATCTTATCAAATTTCAGCTTTTAAGCACTTTAGGTTTGACCAAAATATTTACTATTCTATCCCTAAAATACTTCTTTTTAAACAAAACTCTTTGTATACCCAATTTTTTAACTGCTTATTATTAATTTCAGCACTTTTATCTAAACACGTAACTGCTTATTTTTTAAATCATCTTCAATAGTTAAAAATGCTTTTCAGCACATATGCTTATCAGCTACTCTAAATCAGCTAAGCCAAACGTGCTCTTAGAATCGTTATGATTCCTCAATTTCTTTGTACTTGTGTAAGTACTCATTATACTTTACTTCTTTTCCCTCTTTTTCTGAGTTTTTTTTCTTTTTCAAAAGGACGATTATTTTCCAATTTAAGATAAAAATGTAGGTAGGCATGTGCCACCCAAGAATGTCCTATCAAACAATTAAGGACAATGAAGAGTCCAAAGTCCAAATAACACTTGAGAGTTGAGACCGTACGTACACTGCAACGGTATTTCGAACCAAACGGAACTCTTTGGCTATTGGCCCCCACCAAATTCAAAAGGTTCACCTTTCCTCTTCTTTTCTTCCATTTTCCTCAATTATTTAGGTGGCGTTTGAATTATTTTTTTTAGTTTACTAATGTTTCGATAGCCGTTTAGAACAAAAGTAATGTACTATAAATACCTTTTTAAAATGTAATTTGAGTTAAATCATCACATGTGTTATGCAAGGGTATTTAAGAGAGTTTATATATTTTGATCATGTTAGTTATTGTCCTAAGATTTGATAATTATATACTTAATTAGTTTCACGTGATATTATTACTGATTTGGAAAGCTCATATTCTTACGCTCATACATTCATATTAAAACCGGAAAACAGTCAAATATGATCCTATACTATTGAAAAAGATCTAATAATGCACTCCGTTATACTATCAGTCCAAATATATCCCTAACATTATACTATCGGTTCAAATATATTCTTAACATCATAATAGTGATACAAACCTACCCTTTCTCCGTTAACTGCCTCTCTATGACAACTTTATTGCCACCTCACCATTATACTCCCATTTTATCCCTTCCCCACAACCTTTCTTTCCCGTTCATTTGAAGAAAAATCACATATCATAGATATACAAATAAGCTATATCAAAGAAATGCTAACAACTAAAGATAATATGAAATAATGTGAACCGAGAAAATTCTGATTTTGCTATTCAAAATTCATGCTTATACGAACGAAAGTACATTTTGTTTTATGTATAAAACTAAGTAAAGATACAGGAAAACTAGTTTAAGGTTTCAAAATTGATCATGGTGAGAAAGAAAAACAACCTAGACACGAGAGTTAATTTTTTTGTTTCTTTCTCTTCAACCACATTTCTGAAACGCTACCATTTTTTCTCTCTTTACGTTTTATGTTGAAACAAAAGTGCTACTAAATTTTGCCTAAATATGTCTTACAAATTCAGCGACAACATAAGGAAATGCAAAATAAAACACAAAAATTAAGGTCAAGTGAAAGGTACGTACAATTCCAGGATCGGCCGGAGAAGCAACAGGTATTTTGAAAAGCAAGAGGAAGTAGAGGCAGTGAAGACTTCAAAATAGTGATGGAACTTCAAAGTAATTGAACTTGGTAGCTGCAAACAGGGTGAAATGGTGAGGTAGCAGTAAAATGTATTCATAGGGGAGGCAGTTAATAGAGGAAGGATTGGTTTGTATCACTTTCATGATGCCGGAGATATATTTGGACTCATAGTATGACATTAGGGATATATTTAGACTGATAATATAACGAAAGGTAATATAAAACCTTTTGCAATAGTATAAGAACATATTTGACCCTTTTTCCGTGTTAAAATTCATCAATAAACTCTAAAATTCCTTTGCACGATGTTAAGTAATATGTAATGCACCTAATTTGCGCAAGTACATCTAAAAGGATTTGTAGACGTCTTGTATGTAATGCACATAAATTGCGTAAGTACATCTAAAAGGATTTGTAGACGTCTTAAAGTCGCTTGACTACTTTCGTCTTATTTTTATTTTTTACTAATTGTAAATGGAGGAATTAGTACGCATACCATATAATGCCTCGTACCTCTTCCGACAATCTGGGTGATTAGAATAGCAAAACAATTACAAATATTAATTGCATAATAAAAAGCCAATCATGACTTTTATATTTTTGTACGAGGTAAAGAAGTAATTGCGAGCTTGGGACAATCGACAGCTGCATAAATTTTCTAGTGTAAATACATCTGTTAATTTTATCAAATCAAAATATACTAAATATCGTTATTTTGACAAAATTGGAATACTTTACTAAACCAGGCAAAAATTGGAGTACTTTACTAAACCAAGCAGCCTAGATTTGTTTCCTAATAGTAGTGTGCTCGGCACCAAATTAAAGCACCAACAAAGAAGGAAGGGTTGTGATGGAGTGGTAAGTACTTTTTCATCCTTAACCAGATGTCTCGAGTTCGAGTCCATGGATTATGAGTATGGAGTCACCTTTGTTAGGGAGCGCTGTACCCTCCAATATGAGACTTCTCGGTGTAAATTCGGATTAAGTCAAGCCCCAATACAGATACCAAACACAGGATGAGAAACAAAAAAAAGAAAGGATTATAAATAATGCATCATGCTAATTTCCTAAGTTATTCGTTTAATTTAAATTTTACGTCCTTATTGTGTTCATTCTTATTGCTGGCATTGACAGATGTTATCCACCTTCACTTTTGAGTAATATTTTGCTATTATTAGCTAACTTGAGAGGTTGTACAAAAATTTAAACTCACCCTCTTGTTTTTTTTCCATCAATTGGTAATTAAACATTACTTTATACTCCATCCGATCACTTTTAGTGGCTCATAATTGACTTTGCACTCAATTTTAAAAATAAAAATATTTGTTACTATAATACCTATACTAATAATAGCATTTTAAAAAATTTTGAAATTCCTTTTGGACAACAAGTAGCTGATAAGGGTAAAATAAGAAAAATTTAATTTTATCTCAATTTGCTAAAATAAATAAATAAAAGTAAAAATATATTATTAGTGTAATGAACAAGTAAAAATGAACGAAGAGAATATTATATAAAAGCTCGTTAATGTATAAGAAGTAGTAAATAAGTATAATTAATACAAAAAGGACAATATTTCCGGTCAAAAGGAGGAAAAAAAAAAGAGATTCTCCCTATAAGAAAAATATGTATGCTCTTCCTTAAATATGCATTCTTGTTACAATTTCTAAGTATGTATTATTACTCCGACTTCACTGTCATCTTAATAACCATATAGTTAGAGAATCAAATCTATGATTATTTAATTATTAAGCAAATCATTTAAAAGACGCCAAGAAAAAAAACATTAGAAAAAGAGAGAGAACAGATTTTAATTCAAAATTGAACAATCATTAATATTTATTTGATGATGCTAAGAACAAAAATGAACTCTTTTTCCTTTAACTCTTGCAAAAGTGTACCCAAATTCCTCAGCAAATTTTCCAAGATTCTTCCCTTTCTCTATCTCTATCAGTAACATGTACATAGTTCTGTTTTCGCTCTGCTAATTTTCTCTCTCTAGCCCCTCCTTTTTCTTACAATTTCACAAACACCCACGAATCTTTCTCTCTCTTCTGGTCTACTAAAAATAAACACTACCCATTTTCTGCTCTGCTCAGCTCATAACTGGTTGTCTCAATTTCTGCAAAACAAATACATTTAAACACACAGTAATTAAAACAGCGTTTATACTCGCATATGCACATGCTCTTCTCTCTGTGTGTGTGTGTGTGTGTTTGTGAGGTGAGCAGCAACTTCTATCGTTTTCTTGAAGGAAGCCCTCGTGAAGTTCATGTGAAACTATGGTATACAAAAGAGATCTGAGAAAAAAGTAAACCAAAAACAAAGAACTTTTTATGATAGCAACGGGTCACTTGCGCCTTAGCCGCTAGAACAACTAGTTTCTCTCTTGATTCAGGTGAGTAATGTAGTGTTTCTCTCTCATCTTTGCTTTCTCTTTAATTACCACCATTCAGCCAGAATATACAGTGACCCTTTACTTCTACTAAGCTATTTAAAGCTTTAAAGTGTTGGTTGGTTAATTCAGGTATTTTTCAAGAAGAAAAGTGGGCTGCTTAGTTATTGTCGAATCACTGTTTGGTGTCTATGAGTATTTGACTTAAATATACTGGGGTGTGGACAATTTCTTGTTGGACTCTTTATGCTATAGTTGAGATGGGTTTTTGTTTTTGGTTTGTTTTCTTTGTTGGGTAGTAAGCAAGAGTGGCAAATGGCTAATTGGATTTTTACTGCCTAATGATTTGGTTTAAGATTTTTCTGCTTGGGAATTTTAGCAGTCACTGGACGTGAGATTGGTTAATTGTGAAGGTGTATAATAGTTGCCGGGTGTGGTTGATAGTTTTGGAAGGTGAATCTTTGAGGAATTGAGTTTGATTAGGTCATTATTACTTGGTTTTGGCGTGATAATAATGAGATTTTACTGGTGAGTTTGGAAGGCATTTTAAAGTTAGATTTTTTCTTGCATAATTGAGAAGATTTGGAGAGAGAATGATGCATTGGTTGAAGTCTAATCATAATTCAAGAATATTTCCGTTTTTGGATCAATATATGTACTGATCATGACCAGGGCTGTCCGTGACCGGATTCTTAAGGATGCAAATGGAAACATTAGTGATCACCTACGAAACCACATACATTTGACCAATTGTATTCATTTGAAGAACCACATGCATAAGCAAAGCCCCATCTTGGGTGACAGGTCCCTTATGAGGGAGCTTGTTGTCCTTCAGAGGTCGAGGTCGTTGAGGGATCCTTCTGCAAGTCCACCCTCGTGGCATTCTCCTTCTGTTGTCGATGCCCTTCTTAAAACAAGTGAAAGGAGGGATAATGTTGTCAGCAGTGGCAGGCGGTCTCTAGGTATAGACCGGCCTAGGGATGCTAGAGGTTTATCTGGAAGCTCACCTCCTTTAGCTGGCCGATTGTCATCTAGAGTCGCTTCCGCAGAGATTAATATTGAGCGAGTAGCAGGGGCTCCAAGTGACCGAAGTAGCAAGAGTGGAATTCGAGAGCGGAGGAGAGTTAAGAGAGAAGAATCAAGCGGTAGGAATCCGGGAACTGACTTCAAGGATGAGCGTCCAGATGATTTGGTTCACAATACTGTTTCAGAGAACTCTGAACTAAGGGATAGAATTAGCAATGAAATAGAGAGGCAGATGCGTGATGATCGAATAAGGACCCTCTCTGAGCAATTAAATAATGTTCCAATAGAGAGTGATGAGGTAGCTTCTTCTCATGGAAGGCAAACTCATAATGAGAAATTTGCAGCGCAAGCGGAGACAACCACTCGTGGCTATGGCAGTGGCAGAGTAAAACAGCGCAAGTTTCGACGGGCAAGAAGAGTTCGGGCTTCTGTTCCCTCAAGAGATGCTCTTGCCCACAATGAAATGTCTGTGGCCTCAAATTCATTAGGTCAAGCTTCAGCTCACCAAAAATATCATGCAGAAGAGTGCTACGAAGAGTATGCCAACCAGAATGTGACAAGGGCTCCAAGGAATGGATGTGGAATTCCTTGGAACTGGTCAAGGATTCATCATAGGGGAAAATCATTTCTTGACATGGCAGGTAAGAGCTTATCTTGTGGTTTGTCTGACCCAAGGTCAAAAAGAAGTGGTATTGGTCACAGAGGAAGGGACCCTGCTGATATGCCAATTATGTCCGAATACTCGAGTTCATCTAGTAAATCTGAGGCAGAGGCGTTGCCCTTACTACTGGATGCTTCAAATTCTCAGGGAAGTACAGACAATCCTGCTTGGGTTCACAATTATTCAGGAGAGTTGGGTATCTATGCTGACAATTTGCTAAAGCAAGAACTTGACTCGGATCTTGCTTCGGAAGCTAGATCAGGTCAGCAACACAAATTTCGTAGGCGTGGCAATAGTAGGCACCAGAGTCTAACACAAAAGTATATGCCAAGAACTTTCCGGGATCTGGTAGGACAGAATTTAGTTGCACAAGCTCTTTCAAATGCTGCTGTTAAGAGAAAGGTTGGCTTGCTTTATGTTTTCTATGGGCCCCATGGAACAGGAAAGACCTCATGTGCCCGCATATTTGCAAGGTCATTAAATTGCCAATCGATTGAGCATCCCAAGCCTTGTGGGTTTTGTGATTCTTGCGTTGCACATGATATGGGAAGGAGTCGGAATATAAGGGAAATAGGTCCTGTCAGTAATTTTGATTTTGAGAATATGATGGATCTTCTTGATAATATGATTGTTTCCAAACTGCCATCCCAGTATAGGGTTTTTATTTTTGATGATTGTGACACACTGTCACCTGATTGTTGGAGTGCTATTCTAAAGGTCGTCGATAGATCCCCGAGGCGAGTCATTTTCATGCTTGTATCCTCAAGTCTTGATGTCTTTCCTCATATAATCATATCTAGGTGCCAGAAATTCTTTTTTCCCAAGTTAAAGGATGCGGATATCATCTATACTTTGCAATGGATAGCAACCAAAGAAGATCTTGAAATCGATAAGGACGCACTCAAGCTTATTGCATCAAGATCAGATGGATCGTTGAGAGATGCTGAAATGACTCTTGAGCAATTGAGTTTGCTTGGGCAGAGAATCTCTGTTCCTCTTGTGCAGGAGCTGGTGCGTTTTCTGGCATTTTCTCTGATCAAAAGCCAAGGAACTTCTTGTTGCTTGGCAGACCAAGATCTCATACTTTGTTGCTAAAGCATTTATATTATTTATCTAATGATCTCACTTTAACCTTATTTTATTTGCAATGTATGCATGGAATGTCCAAATTAAAGTTCAAAATTTTTGTGCAAGAGTTTTGTTTTCTTTCATGCTTCCTTTCCTCAATGGGGAGATTGCTGAACATGCTTTGACTGCATCTTTTATCAGGTGGACATAGACCTTCACAGCATTTGAAAGAGATTTTAGTTTTTCATTCTTTTTACCTTAAAGTATGCTTTCACCAAGAGGGTGGCATATGATTGACTTCCGTTTGGTTTCATTAGTTTTTAGAAAAAAGCTTTAGCCAAATGAGGAAGTTAGGTGTCTAAGGCTAATTAAACTATTATCTTTCAATTCAGGAATGCGCATTGTCTTTCGTAAGAGGATATCATGTTTTAACTGTAAGAGGTTTAAGTATCAGTTTGCAGTGCTGCTGAAGCATTAGGGATCTTGAATGTGAAATTTAACAGGTTATCCAATTATATGATAGAAGCCTTGGCGCACATTCGAATGTACTTTAAGCTTCCTATAGAACCAAAATTGCCTCTAATGGACTTGTAATTGCATGTTGCATAATAATATCGAGCAATTTAGAAAGGCATTTAGTAGATATTGTTCTCTGATGAAGAAGTGGTATCTGCTTTATTAGAATTACTTCCACTTGCTTTTATGGATGACTTCTATGGAAAATCATGCTATTCTCCGTAGAGGCTAAATGTTGCTTCATCTTCTTTGAAAAGTTGCCTGTTAACTTAATTTTGTATATGTAAATCAAACATTCTGATAACTTTTTTATGACTTGATCGCTATTACAGGTTGGACTTATATCTGATGAGAAATTAGTGGACCTACTTGACTTGGCGTTATCTGCAGACACTGTCAATACAGTGAAACATTTGAGGGAGATCATGGAATCTGGTGTCGAACCCTTAGCTTTAATGTCGCAACTTGCTACAGTCATAACTGATATACTTGCAGGGAGCTATGACTTCACTAAAGAAAGGCCTCGGAGGAAGTTCTTTCGCCGCCAAGCATGTAAGTGCTCCATAATTTGGTTATTCCGTAATAAATGAGTTATTGTTGTCCTGCTTGATAGATCCATATGATACTGGATAATAAACTACTGGCAAACAGTTCATGATTGCGAGGCAGTACATCATTGCCTTTCCCTTTATAAGTCTTGCAAATGAAAGTTAATCAACATGCAAGCAATTTGCCGCTAGAATCTTATATCACGTTCCTCAAGTCAACTAATTGCCTTCTCATTCTCTTTCGATAAAATCTCACAAGAACTTCCGGACTTTATATGCCATCTTAATCGTATTTTTCTCCAGGTTCAACTTGATCTTACTTTCCTCTGTTCTTTTGTTGCAGTATCAAAACAGGATATGGAAAAATTGCGTCAAGCTCTGAAAACACTATCTGAAGCTGAAAAGCAGCTGAGAATGTCAAATGACAGACTTACCTGGCTTACAGCTGCATTGCTGCAACTTGCTCCTGACCAGCAGTATATGTTGCCCAATTCCTCTGCAGACACTAGTTTTATTCAAAGTCCACTAGGCTTGAATAATGCAGGGGGAACGGAAAGACCCGGGAAAAGTAATGTTGAGCATGCTGACTTGCCACACAAAGACACAAAAGGTAGGGTAGAAAACTTTCAAGCTGGAAGTTCTGGTGATATTTACTCTGACTCCAGGATGAAAGGTGTTTGCATTGGTGAAAAAGGGCATAATGGAGCTGGAGTATTTGCTCGGAAGGCGTATAGCGTCTCTAGTGATAAAAATCGAATGAGCAGTGGCCAGCTTCCTGATAAGTTACACCGTGATATTGAAGAAATATGGTTAGAAGTGCTTCAAAATATCGAAATAAATGGCTTAAAAGAGTTCATGTATCGAGAAGGGAAGCTTACCTCACTCAGTTTTGGAGCAGGTACATTCATTTAGGTCTCTTACAAATATCATTAGCTATGTCTTGTGTTCATGACTAGTGAATTGTTCTTCATTATTTTCATTGCTTGTGCATTTCAACTGCATGTTTAGTCAGCAGGTCAAAACTGGAAAAGTTTTCTCGGCTAGATCAGTTTAACATATTAACATTAGCTAAAAACAGATCTTGGTTATTTTTAACATTATTATGGGCCTGCACTCTTTTAAGAAACGATTATGGAGTGGATCCAAGAAAAGCTTCTTTTCTCTTATTCAGAAAAAATCTGGACCATAAAAAAAGAAGTTGGTTGGGCTTTCTTGGACAACCCTGTCTATTCAAGTTTCTTGGATATATTTGTTGGTTTCTTGGTTAATACATATCATGAGCGTATATTTATAGATGTCTAGGATGTTAAACTTGCTATTTTTGTGGGGGAGGTGGATTTGACTTGGAACCTAGCAACATAAAGTGGGCACATTTTGACTTGCATATGGTTTGAGCACTTCATTTGTAAGCCCTGTTGCAACTGCTGTAGTAGCAGGCTGCTATTCCAAGAGTGATTTTAGTGCTTCATTCTTATTCCTTCATTCTTTTGAAACTCTCTTTATCTCATTCCTTATGTACATCTTCTGGTTACCTGGTTAAGTTACATCCATGTTAACAAACTTAATGCATTGCTTGCCTTCCTGAGTACTACACTTTTCACTTTTCAACTTGGTCCCGTTTGTAAGTCCATATTCATTCTGTTGTAAGATACCCTTTTTGACTGGCATCTAATTGTTGTAGTTTTGGACTTCCTGTAATTCAAACATTTGGAAAAAAAGGTCATACTGACTTGTAGCAATTGTATATGCTTTGCATATGTTCCACGTGACATATGAGAGAGGGAAGGAGGGACTCTATTGGAAAGATATGTTTCATGTACAGTGTGTCATATTGTCATTCAAAACTGAATGGACAGATGCTGCAATTTTTTTTCCTTGTACAAAGCATTTTTAGGTTATTATGCTGTTATCCTGACATCTTGTTGGGAAAAACTATCAAATACTGCTCTGTGAGGCTTCATTGTAGACGGTGTGTGTGCTCATCTAATTTGCTAATTCGTTGCAGCTCCAACGGTGCAGTTACTCTTCAGCTCACATCTGTCGAAATCTAAGGTAGAGAAATTCAGGGGTCATATTTTACAAGCTTTTGAGTCTGTTCTTGGATCCCCAGTGACAATAGAAATCAGATGTGAATCCGGGAAAGACGTTAGGGCTGGACCAATGGTCTTGTCAGCATCTCATATAGGTACAAGCCCCGACATTTATGGTAATGGGATGAGAATGGCAGGTCCTGATGAAAACACCAGGACGCAAGTAAATGTCAGAGAAGGTTTGGCTTTTGCAAAGCTTGACTCAAGAGGAACAGGTGATAGCGAGATAGTTGAAGTGGAAGCTTCTCCAAGAGAATTAAAACACCATGGTCAGATCGAAAACAATACACGATCTGATTTGCCGGGAGGGACAATGTCTATAGCAAAAAATTCATCCACCTCCATAGCCGAACGAAGAAAATCAGGGGATAGAAGCCAGAGTTTGAGCCTAGTTAAGAGCAAGGTATCTCTTGCCCACGTAATTCAGCAGGCAGAAGGATATACGCAACCAAGTAGCTGGTCAAAACGCAAGGCTGTTTCTATTGCTGAAAAGCTTGAACAAGAGAATTTGTATGTACCTCTTTTTCCCATCTTTCTTGTATTACCGCGTTATATATCTGATGTATATATAACCATATTCACATTCATTTGCTTGAACCATTTTCACATTCATTTGCTTGAAGATATAGATAATATCCCATTTAAATGCATAAAACAGGACTATTTCTTTAAGTTGTTTTGATTTTATATAGTAGTACAGATGCGCAAAAGATTAGAGAATGTCCTACTCATTACTTGGGTGAGTAGATATAGGGGTGAATATTTGTGTTATATGAAAATGTGTAGCAGAAGCAGCCCCTCCATCCTTCACAGGTAAGTGGATCGAGAGATACACAAGCTAGAGACACACACTCCAGCTTAGTGTTGTCCCTTCACCAGTTATCAACTATAAGACCCCATAGAAAATGTTACAAGCTATCTATACTTCTGTGAAAGTGTAGATTGACCTTTGAGTATAACATCAGAAGATATGGCACCACTTAGTTTTTTTTTTATACTCGTCATGTATAGATTTCATTAGTTGAATTAAAAGCAGAAAGCACAAACACCATTCCTCGAGTTTCATATGCCTATTGTCCATGCAAGTTATGAACTTGGCACCAATTTTCTCCTACGAGTTAGTTAGGCAGAGGGTATTGCAATTGTCATATCCCTGGAACAACATTGGTCGAAATCTGTCTTATAGCAATTTTACTGAAGCTCGGATGGCGGTCACTTGTACATATGGAATGTTACTTTTATTTTTTATTTAGAACGATGCTCCTATATCAAATAGTTCTTATTGTAGGTATAACTGTTTATACTTAACATTCAATTGTTGTTGGAAAAGGGGTAAATGTTCCTTGTTTGAGTTGCTGATTCTCATGTAGTAATGTGATATTTCTTCTCTGCAGGAGATTAGAGCCAAGATCAAGGAGCTTGCTTTGCTGGAAGGCTAAAAGAATCACCCGCCGAAAGGTAAACAGATTTCAAAAGTCTATTTTCCTTATTGAATGTAAGAGTCCTTGAATATTTTTCTGCGCATCTTAGATTCTGAGTATGTCAACATAATTTGCTTGCATTCTGCCACTAATTGGGAACTTGACATACTGCAAGAAAACAGTTGCAATTGTAAGCAAGTATGAAGGTTGTTAGCTTCCTCACATGTCAAATGATGATGCTTCCTTACTGGCTGCCTTGTCTTCCATCTACCTGGTTATGATGGACCAAGAGCAGACATCTCTT
>MU782940.1:26544-54934 GCA_026770625.1 Nicotiana glauca | reverse complement strand
AACAGGGGGTTTAGCTGGTATCCCTTGGGAGACTCTTGGCCTTCTTATGCCGGAAAACCGCAAAAGTAGAGGTTTCCTTAAGATGATGGGACTCAAGAAAAATCCTGACCTAGCTTGTTTGAAGGACTCCTACATACCATTTGACTTCTTGTACGAGAGGTATGGCCATAGCAAGTCTTATCGCACCTACACTGACGAGTTCGCCCTCACCTCTTTGGGGCACATATATAGGAGGGTCTTTGTGTTCATGCTTTTCTTCTTGGGTATGATGATCTCTCCCATGAAGAAGGCTAGGATCCACACCAGACTAGCCATGGTAACCAAAACATTAATGGAAGGTATCGACAGGCAGTCTTTCAGCATAGTGCCCATGATCACTGCCGAAATATATCGAGCCTTGGGGAAGTCTCAGCAAGGGGATCCGCATTTCGAGGGTTGTAATTTGCTACTTCAACTTTGGCTCATAGAACACCTTCAAAAAGGCGACTACAGATAGGAAATCATACGCAGGGATTGGGATGACCGTATCGCTTTTCACCACCCGAAGCGAATGAACTTCATGCCCAACATGTTCGATCAGCCAGAGGACGCCAGTGGATGGGTAGAGTTGTTTGAAAATCGAAAAGAAGAGCAAGTACAATGGATGTTTGAGTGGTTCCCAATAGGGGAGTTCATTGCCCGTTCTCGAGACGCGCCATTTTTCGTGCTTATCGGTCTGAGGGGAACTCATCCTTATGTCCCTCTCCGAGTTATGAGGCAAGCTGGAAGAAAGCAGATCATACCCAGGATAGAGAAAATGAGTCATTTCAGGGCTGACTTTCAAGATGATGATAGCCTGCACATGTGTCACGATCAGCATATGTGGCACTGCAAGCTCATCTAAGGGAAGGAGTCTATTGAACCAGACAGGTATCATGCTGGGTGTGTACAGCACTACGGGTTGGTTGGAAGATGATCACATTGGTTTGGGTCGTCCAGGATTTGTCCATGGTCAAAGGATTATTGATGAGAAAACTAAAGCATAGGTCAAATACAATCAGCTGCGCAAGAGGATGCGAGAATGTGAGAATAAACATCGGGAAATATAGGAAGCCCACGAGAAGCTGATCAACGAGTGGAAGGATATGGCTGTCAACGCCAACAACCGGTTGGGGTATCTGGAGCGAGGTCTA
Organism: Nicotiana glauca; assembly: GCA_026770625.1. Classification (NCBI taxonomy): domain Eukaryota; kingdom Viridiplantae; phylum Streptophyta; class Magnoliopsida; order Solanales; family Solanaceae; genus Nicotiana; species Nicotiana glauca. The sequence goes on along the minus strand of MU782940.1, from coordinate 53,762 downwards.
GTGGAGTTAGGAGGAAAGTTCTTGAAAATAATTGAAGACTGTCAGAATGCCGAGGGAAGTACAGGCGGACATCTAGCTCGAGCCTATCTGCTATTAGGACTGCGCGAGTTGATGCAGCTATACGAGGGAGGCAAGAGTACCGAATCAGGGGATGGTCCTTCTGGGACCAAGTACTTAGGATCTTTTATGCTTTCATAATGTAATAAGGCCATTGGCCATTAGTGACATCTTTTATCATTCAGTTGTTTTAAGACTCGTCTTGTTTTATCAATAAAATAAGGCATTTAGCATTATAAGTTCTCCAAATTTAATTTGTCGCTAGGACTAACTCGGGCACAACGAGGCACCCAAATTAGGAAATGACTTATACTATTGCACAACGTGTTTAAATACCGCAATACTATTTTTCAGAATCTGCACTAACTTTTTACCTTTTTTTTATTCCCGTCCCTAAAGGTTAGTTCATGAATTCTGGCACCATCAGTATACTCAACAAGATCCAAAGGTCCTCCACCTCCTCCTCCTCCGAGTCCTACCAGAAAAAGGAACAAAGGCAAAATGGGAGATGCAAGCACTAGAAAGGAACTTAGGGAAACTTCTCAGAATGCCGCAATTACCGGGGAGACTACTGCTCATCTTGAGCAAACGTTGCTGAGATTTCGAGAGGAATTGGACCAAGTTCGGAACCTGGCAAGCCTGTCAATCACTCTTGCCGTTCCTGATGTTAACACCCAGAACCCTCCACCTCCACAAAATATCCCGCAACCACCAATACAACCCACTCATACCCAAGCCTGCAACACATGCAATAATACTCCACTACTCATTGCCAAACCACAAAACACCACAAAAGACCCTATATTTGTGGACATTATACCCCACTACACTCAGCCAATCACAAGTGCACCCGAATCAGATGACAAGGGCTCCCTCATTCAGAATTTGGCCGCTGAACTCAAGAAGTTGACTAGCCGGGTCCAAGGTTTCGAAGGTAGCAAAGGTGTTCAAGGGTTGAACTATGAATATCTTTGTGTTTAGCCAGATGTTGAGGTCCCGGAGGGATACAAACCTCCCAAGTTCGAGATATTTGACGGTACAGGTGATCCCAAGGTCCACCTAAGAATGTATTGTGATAAGTTGGTAGGAGTTGGAAAGGACGAGAAAATCCGCATGAAGCTGTTCTTGAGGAGTCTGAAGGGCGATGCCTTATCATGGTATATCAACCAGGATGCAAAGAAATGGACAAGTTGGGTGAACATGGCGTCTGACTTTATGGACCGATTTAGGTTTAACACTGAAAGCGCACCAGATGTGTTCTATATCCAGAATCTAAAGAAGAAACCCACAGAGACGTTTCGGGAGTATGCTACTCGTTGAAGGTCAGAAGTTGTTTGGAGGAAGAATAGATGAACAGGTTCTTTGTCCGTGCTCAGGATCCGCAGTACTATGAAAGGCTAATGCTAATAGAGGGTCAAAAGTTCTCTGACATCATCAACTTGGGAGAAAGGATCGAAGAAGGCATCAAAAGTGGTATGGTCACTAACCTCGAGTCATTGCAAGCCACCAACAAGGCATTACAGTCTGGTGGCTTGTTAAAGAAAAAGGACGTAAATTCTGTAATGGCTGCGTAGAGGAAAAATTCCCCTATGAAATACCGGATCTATCCCTCAACTCCACTCACATACCAAACTACCATAAATTACCAAGCACCCTCACCTACATACCAAATGCCACCATCTGCCTACCAATCACCTCCACCGTCCACATATCAACCCACTTCACCAAGATATTCCCAACCTGCGGCTGTGTACCAAGCATACAACTCCCAACCTTCTCATTACCCATCACCACCCGCTCGTCAAAATTTTCCTCGACCCAAACCAAATTTTGACCGAAGACCTCCCAGACAATATACCGCCATAGCCGAGCCAATTGACCAATTATATGAAAAACTCAAAGCAACCGGTTACATTTCACCTATCCCAACCATAACTCCAGAAAATCCTTCCCAATGGATCAACCCTAACAAAACATGCGCATACCATTCCAGAATGAAAGGACATACCATCGATGAGTATCGCTCGCTGAAAGACAAGATTCAAACCTTGATTGATAACAAGGTCATTATAGCAAAGGAGCCCGCTCCCAATGTCCTCAACAACCCTATACCTAATCACGGGGGTGGAGCATCCATATGATCTAGATTGAGTATGAGTGGGACCCCAAGGGGTCAATGGGTTTGATAGCTGAAGGAAATGAGCCTAAGAAGCCAGCAGTTACCCTCAATCCCATTGTTGTTCAGATCCAGCCCTCTAGGGGCGAGATGATAAATGTGTCTGTACCACTCGAGTTTGAAGAGCCTCCTACAAAGGCGCCAAAACCGATTGAGGTTGAGTTCGGGATTCCAAAGGCTCCTGCACCATTTGAAGTCACTATGTTACCTCCCTGGATGCCAATTCTGGCTTCCATGACAGCTGTGACCCCGTTCAAGTCGAACGCCATACCTTAGGACTACATAGCTGAGGCTAGAAGGAAAGGAAAAACATATACTGGAGAAGCAATCGCCGCGCAGAGCATGACCAGGACAGGCAGGGTATATACCCCAGAACATTTGGCCGAGTCCAGCAAGCAAGCCTCTGGACGAACTGTCGAAACTGGACCCAATGACCTTTGGAGAAGGTACAGGCCAAAGAGTACTCATTCGTTGAGCAACTGAACAAAACACCAGCACAAATTTCTATTCTGGCTCTACTGCAAAGCTCTGAGGTGCATAAAAATGCCTTAATGAAAATAATGAGTGAAGCTTATGTTCCCAGCAACATAACAGGAGGCGAAATGGCAAATATGGTGGGGCAGGTGTTGGAAAGCCACAAGCTCACCTTCCACGAGGATGAGTTACCACCAGAAGGGCTTAGTCACAACAAGGCATTGCACATCACTACGCAATGGGAGGATTATTATATCACTAGTATCTTAGTCGACGGGGGATCCAGCCTTAACATCTATCCGTTAATAACTCTCAGGACATTGGGAAAAGGACTGCATGAGATCAAAGACGGAGCTATCTGTATTAAAGCTTTTTATGGATCTCAGAGATCCACCATCGGAGAAATTATCCTGTGCCTATAGATGGGACCTACTTGGTTCAATATTGACTTCCAAGTCATAGATGTGCCGGAATCTTACAACTTGTTGCTGGGATGACCTTGGATCCACGCCGCTGGGGCTGTGGCATCAACTTTGCATCAAGCTATAAAATATGAATGGAATCATCAGGAAGTGATAATCTATGGTGATGGTAGCAACCCTATATACAACCGCCAAACCATCCCGATGATCGGAGGTAGAAGGAGAATAAGTGGAGAAACATACCACCACATTGAGCGGGTCAATGCCATAGACAAGAACAAGTGGTGGGATAACAAAATTGAGAGAATTCTGAATTGGAGCGGATACGAGCCAGGAAAGGGACTTGGAAAAAATCTCCAGGGCATCACCAAGCCTATCAAGTTGAAGAAGCATGGAACCACCTTCGGCCTGGGGTATGAGTACACCTGGGAGGAGTTCAATCATTGGTCACCACCAGGGCATAGTCCCTACTATCCGATGGAACATCCCATACCCTAGCTGGAGCTGACTTTTCAGCCGGACGACGTTATATATGGATCAGAGGAAAACAAGGCACTGGCAGCAATGAAGAACCTGTTTCAGAAGGATGATATGGATTGTTGTGTTATCTCCGAGGAGGAGGGGAAGAAGGCCCTTCCATTCAAGCTATGAACCGAGGAGAACGCCTCACCAATTGGTCAGTCAGGACCACCAGTGCCTAGAGAGCTTCGGGGTAGCAAGGCTAAACGACGCACTATGCATCACATTTTACTTTTTTTTTCGAATTTACTTTTCTGCATTGTCTTTACTTTTGAAAAGAGCTACGATGCTTAGAACAGTTATGAATTTAATCAAAAGAATTTATCAAGTTTATTTTTGTCTCACTCTTATTACTTTCTCTATCATTTACTTTATTTTACACATCATTACTATTACATATCTTGATGATGAACCAACGACTGTGACTTGCAATGAGGCAATGCAACAAACGGACATAGATTCAGAAGAGGACGAAATACCAGAAGAGGTTGTCAGGGAGGTTGAGAATTTTGAGAACAGACCTAAGTCCAATTTGGACGAGACTGAGGTTGTTAATCTGGGAGACGCAGAGAATGTCAAATTAACACGTATCAGCGTACATTCGTCACCGCCAAAAAAGAAAGAGTACACAGAGTTCTTAAAAGAGTATGAGGACATCTTTGCATGGTCCTATGACGACATGACCGGTCTCAGCACATCCATTGTGGCTTACAAGTTGCCGACAGATCCGGCATGCTCGCCAGTAAAACAGAAGCTCAGAAAATTCAAGCCAAACAAGAGTTTGAAAATCAAAGAAGAGGTTACCAATCAAGTCAAAGCCAGGGTTCTCAGAGTGGTAGAGTACCCGACATGGTTAGCCAACATCGTGCTAGTACCAAAAAAGGACGGGAAAGTTAGAGTCGGTGTCGACTACCGGGATCTCAACTAGGCCAGTCCTAAGGACGACTTCCCTTTGCCAAATATACACATATTGATTGACAGCTATGCCAAGCATGAGCTGCAGTCATTCGTCGATTGTTTTGCTGGGTACTACCAGATATGGATGGATGAAGAAGATGCAGAGAAAATGACGTTCATCACGCCGTGCGGAATGTACTATTACAAAATGATGTCGTTCGATTTAAAGAATGTCGGTGCTACCTACATGAGGGCCATGACCACTATCTTTCATGACATGATACATAAATAAATCGAGGTGTATGTGGATGATGTCATCATCAAATCCAGGAAAGCTACATATCACATGGAAGATTTGAGAAAGTTCTTCAACAGATTAAGGAGATACAACTTGAAATTGAATCCAGCCAAGTGTGCATTCGGGGTTCCTGCCGAAAAGTTATTGGGTTTCATTGTGAGTCACCAGGGAATAGAATTGGATCCATCAAAGGTCAAAGCCATTCAATAGTTGCCACCACCAAAGAACAAGAAGGATGTAATGAATTTTCTGGGAAGACTCAACTATATCAGTCGATTCATAGCTCACTCCACTGTCATTTGTTAACCCATCTTCAAGATGCTAAAGAAAGATGCCGCCACTAAATGGACTGATGATTGTCAAAAGGATTTTGATAGAATCAAGGAATATTTGTCAATGCTGCCAGTCTTGGTTCTACCCGAGCTAGGGAGACCCCAATTGCTTTATCTCGCAGTATTGGATGGAGCATTTGGGTGTGTTTTGGGACAACATGATGAAATCGAAAGAAAGGAGCAAGTGATCTATTACCTCAGCAAGAAGTTTACCCCGTACGGGGCTCGGTATTCCTTATTAAAACGCATATGTTGTGCTCTGACCTGGGTAGCTCAAAAGTTGAGGCATTACTTCTGTGCCTACACAACTTATCTCATATCCAAAATGGACCCATTGAAATATATCTTTCAGAAGCCCATGCCTACCGGCAAGATCGCCAAATGGAAAATCCTGTTAAGTGAGTTCGACATTGTTTATGTTACCCAGAAGGCAGTCAAAGGACAAGCTTTGGCAGATCAGAATCCTGTAGGAGGAGAATACGAACCTCTAAAGACGTATTTTCCTAATGAAGAGGTAGCTTTCATAGGAAAAGACATTGTAGAATCCTATGATGGTTGGAGAATGTTCTTTGACGGAGCCGTAAATTTCAAAGGAGTCGGTATAGGAGTGGTCCTGGTATCAGAAACCAGTCAGCATTACCCAGTATCCGCCAAGCTCAGATTCTCGTGCACCAACAACATGGCCGAATATGAAGCCTGCATCTTAGGGCTCAAACTGACGATTGACATGAACATTCAGGAACTATTAGTGATCGGAGACTCGGACCTACTCATACATCAGGTTCGAGAAGAATGGGAAACCAAGAATTCCAAGATACTCCCTTATCTACATCATATACAGGAGTTGAGGAAGAGATTCAGAAAGACAGAATTCCATCACGTTCCCAGAATACAAAATGAGTTTGCTGATTCCCTAGCCACTTTATCTTCCATGATCCAGCATCCAGACACAAACTTTATTGATCCCATCCAGGTCAAGATTCACGACCAACCATTTTATTGTGCTCATGTCGAGGAAGAAACCGACGGGAAGCCTTGGTTCCATGATATCAGAGAATACTTGACAACAGGAGAATACCCAGAACTTGCCAATGCTACTCAGAAAAGCACGCTCCGGAGGTTATCCAACAACTTTTTTCACAGTGGAGGAATCCTGTATAAAAGGACTCCCGGTCTCGGATTATTAAGATGTGTCGAGGCAATAGAAGTAACCAAACTACTGGAGGAAGTGCACGCAGAGACCTGCGGACCGCACATGAATGATTTCGTTTTGGCAAAGAAGATACTCCGAGCAGGGTATTTTTGGATGACTATGGAAACAGACTACATCCAGTATGTCCAGAGATGCCACCGTTATCAGATATATATAGATATGATAAAAGTAGCACCGAACAAGCTTACTGCAACAAGCTCACCATGGCCGTTCGCCGCTCGGGGAATAGATGTTATTGGACCAATCGAACCAGCCGCGTCAAAAGAGCACAGGTTCATCTTAGTGGAAATTGATTACTTTACCAAATAGGTTGAAGCAGCATCCTACAAAGCGGTGACCAAGAAAGTTGTAGCAGATTTTGTCCGTGACCGTATGGTCTATCGGTTCGGGATGCCAGAATCAATCATCACCGACAATGGTTCTAATCTCAACAGTGACATGATAAAAGCAATGTGTTAAACATTCAAGATTAAACACAAGAACTCTACGACTTACAGACCGCGGATGAATGGGGTTGTAGAAGCAGCCAATAAAAATATCAAAAAGAAACTGAGAAAGATGATTGAAAGACACAAGCAGTGGCACGAGAAATTTTCATTCGCCTTATTGGGTTATCGTACCACGGTCCGCACATAAACTGGGGCCACTCCCTACAGGCTGGTTTATGGTACAGAGGCGGTCATTCCCGCCGAAGTAGAAATCCCCTCCTTAAGGGTCATATAGGAAGCAGAGTTAGATGATGCAGAATGGGTAAAAAATCGCTACAAGCAATTAGCCCTTATAGACGGAAAGAGAATGAATGCAGTTTGCCACGGTCAATTATATCATAATAGAATGTCCAGAGCTTTCATCAAAAGAGTTAAACCAAGAAAGTTTACACCGGGACAACTGGTATTGAAGAAAATATTTCCACATGAAGATGAAGCCAAAGGGAAGTTCTCTCCCAATTGGCAGGGTTCGTACATGGTTCACCGGGTTTTAACTGGAGGAGCCCTCATTCTCACAGAAATGGACAGAGAAGTGTGGCCGAAGCCGATCAACTCAAAAGCAGTAAAGAGATACTACATTTGATCACATGTTTTCTTCATGATGTAATTTGAACTACGCCTGACCTGATTCCCGTTTAAGAGGGGATACGTTGGCAGCCCTATGGGTTCAATCACATTTTAATAAAATTTCCATTTTTCCCGATATTGGAACTGGGCCAGAATTTTGAGGAGGACCCTCACAATTCCGAAGTCAATTTATCAGTTTCTTCATCAGCGCCGACCCAGTAAACTGGGGCAGAATTTTGAGGAGTCGATCCGAGTTCAGTTATTCAGCATAGCCGTCAGCAGCACCAGCCTAGTAAACTGGGGCAGAATTTTGAGGAGGACCCTCAAAATTCCGGAACAAGCGAGGTTGCCGTATCTGGAACCACGTTGCAGTTGTTGGTTCATCCAAAATAAAACCATTTTCAAATTTATATTTACTAAATCATGCATAAATATTATTCGCATCGTTGTTGTTTAGCAACGCTACCCCCAATGATACGTAACGTCAAGGGCCAGGGGATACGAATTAGCCTTTCCCCTCTACAGAACTCACGATTTTTCTTTGAATGCAGGCACCCCAGGTAACAAATTATTAAAGACATTCACACACTCGAGCTCTTCAGGAGTGTGGAACAATCATGCATTCGCAAAGTTACTATCTACACCTAACATCCCCAGCAACCACGATATCACAATCAGTTGTCAGCTAAGAAAATTTCATTACTATTCACTCTTAACATTTTCTGCATTCTTGCATAAGGCTACTTATCTGCCTTTCGAGACTAAGCTCTGTCTCCACCTGCATTGCATAAGGCTACCTTTCTGCCTTCCGAGGTTAAGCACTACCTCCATCCTGCATAAGGCTACCTATTTGCCTTTCGAGACTAAACTCTATCTCCATCCGCATTGCATAAGGCTACTTTTATGCCTTCCGAGGTTAAGCTCTACCTCCATCCTGCATAAGGCTACCTATCTTCCTTTCGAGACTAAGCTTTGTCTCCAACCGCATTGCATAAGGCTATTTTATGCCTTCCGAGATTAAGCTCTACCTTCATCATGCATAAGGCTACTTATCTGCTTTTCGAGACTAAGCTCTGTCTCCATCTGCATCCTGCATAAGGCTACTTTTCTGCCTTCCGAGGTTAAGCTCTACCTCCATCCTGCATAAGGCTACTTATCTGCCTTTTGAGACTAAGCTCTGTCTCCATCTGCATTGCATAAGGCTATTTTCTGCCTCTCAGGGTTAAGCTCTACCTCCATCCTGCATAAGGATACCTATCCGCCTTTCGAGACTAAGCATTGTCTCCTGCACGGCTGAAATATTTCCACCTGCAATTTAAATTCTCGCTCTGGCAGAAAGATCGACATCCTTTGCATTCATTTGGCTTAAAGATTGCCACCTTCTCATGGGTTGAAAGATCGCCAACCTATTCAAAGGCGTCATAGTTCAGAGGCACCATCTGCATAGCCCGAGAACGTCATTTCATGGCCTACGAATATTTACTTAATGCTCTTCATGGCCCGGGATATCATAGTCTGAGGACGTCATCCTAACCATCTAAAGGCAGCATCCATGGTCTAAACGGGAACTTGCATCATGTTTAAATTATGCGCAAATATACACTGTGTCGTTCATTCATAGGTACTCCGACTGGCAAAGGGCCGTCTCAGCGAGAGCGCTCCCGCTCCGATTTTTCGCAACCTGTTCGACTTCGTAACCTTCCTCAAACTAGACCATCGCGTCCATTTTTTTTCTAATCCCTATCATTGGTTCCTAAACTACATATGGCCTGATTCATGTAAAACCAGAGATATGTATGCAGCTCAAAAACCAGAGTGCGGTCAAAATTCTTTCGCAATCAGCAATTCCAATCAAAATTGGTCATCTTATCTTTACCTGACAACTCTTTCATCCTCCTCGGGTAAAGAAGGGCAGTTGTTGATACCCAATTTTTCCCTATGTATTTTTATACTCAAATACTTTCAAAATAGCATGTGTATACATATATAAGCATGCCCAAAAGTTTTGGTATTTTTCCTCAATTTTTAAGATTTTTTAGAATCAATTCGTTATCTATTTTTACAGTAGGAAATCCAAAATTATTCCCAAAATTATCATTTTTTGGTGAATAGCATATTTCATTCTCATATTTACAACAAAATATAATTAATATAATTTTTGCGTATTTTTACAAATTTATTTGGAATTTCTAAACCTAAATTGCATGAAATTATAATTATGCCTATTTTACAATTAACCGCATTTTATAATTATAAAATCATTTCTGGTATTTTTAGATTAATATTTATATATTATTAATTAGTTTTGTATTTTCAATTTGTTTTTCAAATTATTTTAACTATTTTTATAAAATAAAAAGGGGAAAATGGCTATTTAAATGCTAGCCAAAATTTATTGCAAACATAGAGCAATTCAACCCCAATTTTAACCCCATTTCAGACAACCCATATTCCAATTAACCCAACCCAATTTCAATTAAGACCCGACCCATACCCCATTCGGATACCCGATCCAGCCAGGTTTTGATCTGAGCCGTTGATCAAATGAGATCAATAACAAAGATTATATTACCTGAATTAAATCTAACGACCCCCCACCCCCTTCGACCACTCATTTGCATAGAGACTGGTCTCGATATTAGACTCTTCGTCTCCTCCTTCTCTCTAGAACCTTCTGGTTCTTCTCCGATGGGTCTCATCGCCTCTCCGGCCAACTCCATTCTGGCTCCTCTCAACCTCCAGTCGCTAGGGAACCTTGTCTCGTTGTTTCTCTCTGAGATTTGAAGCCCCAGAGCTTCCACCAAGAAAGACGGTCCCTGGAAGCCTTGCTTGTCTTATCTCCGGCCTTCTCTCTGGTGGTTTTCAGTCTGATGTTGCTTTAAACTACATTATTAACGAGTTTCGCAGCCAGGTTCCTTACCTCACCGATTTTATTGCAAAACCTAATTTTTGCCTGAATCTCTTAATCTATGTCTTTTTAAACGATTTCTGGTTTAATCTTTGTGTTCTACACTACTTATTACTCGATACCTTCGATTAGTTCAAGTTTTTAAACGTTCTTGTTCCTCTTTTCAAAACTAGGGTTTCCGACCCCCTTTTAAAATCACTATGCTTTTTGTTTATTTGAGTGTTATGTAATTATTCCTATGATTATGTGTTTGATTATATTGTAAACCTGTTTGTTTCTGATTTCCATGATTTATACCTTTGCTAGGGTTCCGACTCTCCATTGTTTATGTGATTTCTTGCTTAGGGTTCTTAGCTTTGTGACTATTGTGTTTAAATAAGTTTAAATTCTTCTCTTTACTGAATAGTCTGTTAATTCTGAGCATCTCTTTGAATCCCTGATTTGTATGTGTTTTCTTTAAGGGTTCTTACATTGATTTTTCAAATTGTTTCCTTACTCGTGAGTTACTTTCTACACTTGGTACTGATTCCCTCTAATTCTGGTCTTGTCCGTGATTCTTTGACTGATTTTCAGAGTTGATTTATATTTTTACCATATTTGTGCACTTAAACTTTTTTTTTTTAAGTATTCAGCATATACTTCCCTTGTTTTAAGCATTGTGTACCTAGACTTTATTACATACTCCATGCTTACTATTCTTATTATGGTATAATCAGTCATCTGACTAATTCTTTTCCTTACTTGATAACTTGTACTCCTATTCGAATCATGAATCCCTGATTTAATTGAATTAAGTCCTGTGATTGATTCAATTTGGTACTGTAATTATGTACCTGTTACTCTATTCTCTACTGTTTTCAAAAACTATAAGTATTACTCTTCTTTTCTCACTTAACACACACACACATACACAAATAAAACTCATTGCTCTGAATTCTCTCTCTCTTTCACACAAACATATTTGGTGCTCTCTTTGTTTCACATAATCTCTCTCACTTCTCTTGTGACTACTGGTTGCTCCACCAGTTTGAAACTAAGACTGAGTTTTATACTATTTCACTGTTCCATTATATTGCTGCTCACTTCCATTGCTCTCTATACTGCTGCTCACTTTTATTACTGCTCACTTTTGCTATTGTTGCTGCTTCTCTATAATGCTGCTCTCTCTGCACACCATCTTGCGTACTATAACTCACCACTACCCTGCATTACTTTACCTTCAACTGGTATCTCTCCTATTTGATTTACATCCCCAAAAACAACATGTGTTTTTCTATTTTGTGTTACACTTCCTTTTGTCTCTTACATGCTTCTACTTATGGTTTTGTTGCTCTTACTGCAATTAGCATGCCTTTATGTTGATTAATATAGTCTCGCATGCCTGCGCCTGTTTCCTGCATGTTTCTCCTTATTCCCCCTCACCCTTGTACCTTATTAGCATGTATTCAGGGGCCTTTTAGCTATTAAGTAACCCTGAACCTTTTCCTGATATGTGAATCTGTCAATCTAATACTATTAAGACCCTTACCCCTTTGTTTGAAACATGCTTGATTATTCTGAAGTACTTCTCTTTGGTGTTCTGTGTATATGTAATTGTGTTCTTGCTTGTGAGTTATTTGTTCCCTTTTCCCCTGCCCCTGTTGGTGTTTCCTGAGTATTGTATGACTCTTTGCTTTCAAAACTGGTTCTATATTAACTGTTTTCAAACTCAATTGATTACTTTTCTTTCAAAAACTATTTTTTCATGTGAATCCTCTTTCAATTGTTTTCAACTCAACTTCTTTAATTCCTATCACAATCTCACTACTCCTAGAACTGAGGTTCTACCCCCTTGGTGTAAGCATTGCTTTGGGTACCTTGAGTATCCATTGAACTTTGATGCACAAGGCTGGTAAATCCTCACTTGCACTGATTCAATGTTAATCTATTTGGGTGCCTGGTATTGGCCAAGGGCCCAATGGGTCCTTAGGGAGCTCTGCCGCACCCAAACCTTTGTAAAAGTTGTGAAACTCGAAAGAAGTGAGGTTGGAGATTTGGGCCTGGTTGAAGGCTCCTATAGAATAACTTCTTATTCTTTGCATTAACTGTAATTTTGATTATCTTGGTCTGTAATAACTTGTAATGAACAATTGGGATTTATAGTGAAATTGGGAGGGTTATGCATGCTTAGTTTAAGGGTACAAGTAGAAAATTATGCTTGTAGGGCTTTTCTTATTTGTGCAACAGATATCCTGTCTAGGACATGCATCTCATACGACTAGAAATCCTGTTTTAGGCTCTTTTACATTTCAGCTTGTTATTTTACTCATTTTTATAATCACAATCGGTTAATAACCAACAAGTTATGTCATTGCTACTGCATTTAGAGACCATGTTCTTAGGAGCCTTGTGTGCATTAGGTATCATGTCAATTAGGATTTTCGTTTGAGTTGCAATTGTTTGAACGCCTTATAAGTTTCGTTTAGTACTATAAGGCTGGTTAACAATTTCTGTTAAAAACTGGAAAACCAAATATATATGTGCACTTCCTTTTATATAATCAGGCAATGTCTTTAATGCCTAGGCAAGCCTTAGGCCGGATAAAATCAATTGATCGTTTTAGTCATGTTTAAGCTATTTCCACCTCTTTTAACTTTCCGGACTTGTTTCTGCCTCACTGAAGTCCGCTTGGTTTTCCTACTAAACTCCCGTCCTATTTTTAATCACATCTATATGTTTTTCTACTAAGTTACCTTTCCAGTCCAGAACTGGACTACTATTTTCTAAAATTATCAGAATACTATGTCTTTAATATCTTCTGTAATTTTCAAAAGTATGTTTCCAAACTGATATACTTACTGCTCTCTCTCTCTCTCTCTTTTACACTCCTGAAATCCTGAATGATTTTGCATCTGTTTCTTCCTCCTATCCGAAATTGTGCTATTTCCTTTTATCAGAATACCACATCTTTGATATCTTTACTATATATTTTCCAAGTGTGTTTCAAAGTGTTTACGTACTGATTCCTAAAATGTTATATATTTACTGCCATTTTCTCAAGTTCTAATAATTTTCGTCCAACTTTCTGAAATTCTGGTTAAATTATTGGCTTCTATTTAGACCTATTTTCGACACTCCAGCTTTTAAACTCCCATTTCTGTAGACCCTAAATATGATTGAGACGTGCTAATTATGTGTCTATCTGTGGAGGGATATTTGAGCCTTTACATGACCTTTATATGATTCCTTACATGAAGTCCTCTCTGTTTTGTATGTCGCTTAGTATTTTGGCCTTTAAACCTAAGGGTTAAACCTAGTCCTCACCTTATAGGAATAGTGGTCCTAAAATACCCTCTAGGACTTATAGGACGGGACGGGTAATAGCACACAATAAGCATTCGTGACCAATCCACACGTTTAAATACCTTAACGGGGTGGGAAGGGTAGAATATAGATATGATAACCGGTGCGCTAATATCTCGTGTGACACCTCTTTGAGGAGTGATTGATGGGTATTGCATTGATGTGATCCATATTTTATTAAACCTAGGACCCCTTTCCTTTTTCTTTATTTGTGTATAATATTTTTTCTTAAAATTATGTTTCCTTCCAATTAATCCTTCTTTTAATCATTTATGTCATTTCTTTCCTAAAACTTTCAAATTTATATGTAATTGCTATGTGCAAACCATACGTGTTCCCTTTCTTTTAAAGTCACAATTAAAGCATGGTCGGGAACCACACTAGTGGATCTTGAGGGGTGCCTAACACCTTCCCCTCAAGATAATCTCAAGCCCTTACCCGAACTCTGGTTTTCTTTCAAAATCGCTTCTTCTCTTTAAAGTGTCCTAATGCACTATAATCATTAGGTGGCGACTCTCCAAAAATCATAACTCGATTCCTCAAAAGGGAATAAGAGTTGTTTTGTCCATAATTTTGTAAACCCGATTCCTTTCTCTCTTTTTTAAAAGAAAAGGGGGGCGTCGACAGCGTACCGGGGATACAGAAGCTCCGTCGGCTTAGCAACTTGTCCGAACCTCGTTCTAAATGGGAAAAGACTCTAAATAGAAGAGAAGTCACATGAAGTGCACCCTTCTCCATGATATAGAAGACACAGGTAGAGGAAGGGTTTCGTAGAAGTCTATACATACAATTCACCAAATATCAAAACAGTAAAGCATTTAGCACATTTAGCATGAAACACGTAGGAAAATCAGATAAAGCCAAATATAACAGTTATTCTAAGCTCGAATTCTTGAACCCTGAACCAAAATTCTAGGTTCGTATCCCCAGCAGAGTTTCCAGAGCTATCATACTTTCTTTTTACACACATACCCCGAAGGATAGTGTATAAGGGAGTTTTTTCAATTTAAGTGACATTATTCGAATTGGGATTATTTAATGATCAGAATCGCCACTTAAGATAAGTTTGTCTTTTGGTGTCCCAAGTCACCAGTTTATCTTGAATCCCAAATCGAGGAAATTTTCGACTTTCCAAATGAAGTCTGTGAACCAGAAATTTTGACTAAAGAATTCTGTTGACCCAGGGGAAGGTGTTAGGCACCCCCGGACCCCGTGGTTCTAGCACAGTCGCTTAAACTATCATAATTGACCTGATATCTAATTTTAAAACATGTTCTTCCTATAGTGTAATTTTAAATTATTTACTACTTTTAATTGATTTTTTTAAGGAAGATTGAACGTCGTTTAAAACGTATTTTTGGATCACGTCACATGAAATGCACCCGGATCCGAAAAACATTTTATTCAACGTTTTAGGATTTGAATTTGGGTCACATGAAATGCACACCCGAGTTTAAGAAGGTAATATTATTAAAAGATGAGCCTAAAGCAACTAGCGTGTTGATATCTTTGCGGAAAGCCATGGAAATTTGCTAAATTCCACGCACTTTATGATGTTATTTGGCGCGGCGCACCTCAGATTTATTTTAAAGTACATTTATCTTAGTACATGGAACGCCACAAACTATTTGTGATCTAATTATGGCTTAAATCCAATTGTTTAAAGGAGACTCAATTAATTAACTACATCTAAATATGTTAACAACCCAATTTTAAAGCAAAACAGACCTACGGCACACAGGCCCATCTGCAATCAGGTGTTAAAATAATTTGTGGGCCTAATCTTTAGGCTCAACATGAATGAACCAAAGGTCCAACCATCGATCGAATGGCAGTCTAGCTTTGGATGCAATTTTGAGATGTAAAATAGGCTCGAATTGGATCCAAGCCCAAAGATATATACTCAAGATGGCAACAGTCACGACTGGGCCTTCATTAGGCCTGGTTCTTGTGATATGTTTAAACCAATGCCAAAATACAATAACAAAGCATGCGATCTTATGAAACAGGAAGGCTAATTAATAGATTCAGGTTATGATTTTTATGCTTTTACACAGATTAACTGAATAAAATAATTTTTAGCGTGCATCTTTGACCCAAACCTGTTATGGCTTAGTAAGGGACACAATGTACTAATTATTTGACTACAAGAAATGTTAAACATGACTAATGAAAGAAAATTTAAATCTGCAAATTACTAACCATTTTTACTACTTTCAAATAACCTAACATGTTATGTAACACTTGAACTTCAATATGGAATTTACTAATAACAATAAAATACATAAAACCTTTAGTTTTGAGTTTTGTTGAACTATGAATTCATTAATTGAATCATAGCTCTTTAACAGTGTTCATGCCTCACAACTACTCTGATTTGGAGTATAGAGGAGAGTAGATCAAGCAGTCATGATTGCAAAACTAACTGTTAACTGTAGGAAATTCTAAACTACACTAGATCTAGAATACTAGAGCAAAATGCGAGCAATTCAAGTCTTTAAAGTCCAGTTATTACAAGTGATGCAATGTCCAAGTAAATACAACTATACTAGGCATTTAAGCTAAAGTAGGATAATAGGAGATTCATAAAAGAAAACAAATTGCATTTTATCATTTCTTCAAATTTTGATCATACATTTGATTCAACCTTCATATGTCATTTGAGGTCGAAGGAGTACCTGGAAATTAGCACAAAAATTTGGGAAAATGGAAGTCAACTAGGCAGCAACACAGAATGGATGCAATTGCAGCAAAAAATCAGCAATTCCAAATCAAAAACCCAGGAAACAAGGACAGGATGCAGTAGACTCCAAAACAAACTTCAATCAACCAAAAAATCTAGCTGAACTTAGGACTAGATTTTGATGATTCAAAGTGACCTTTAACAAGTGAATTCCACCTAGTTTCAGAGCTTTGAAGTGAATTTAAGATGCTGTAACTGGATGAAACAGTAGATCTTTTGATTTCTAGGCTATTTTTTTGTTGATTTTTCAGGAATTTTATTTTGAATTCTAAGATCTAAACTATATGTACCTAAACTCTCAAATTCTGCAGAAAACTTTGTGGACTTTTAGTATTCCCTCCAAAATTTCTAGCTTCTAATCTTTTGAATGTCAAATTTCAGATCTCTGGGTTTCTAAATCCTATTCTGCAAGGCAGGGGTACTGCCCTTTTACAGACAAAGATTAGGGAAATTTTAAGATTTTTCTTTGCACCCTAGTCCCTTATTTATTTTCAGTTATTTTAGCTTAAAGTCCTTAAAGGACTGACTTGTTCCCCAAGTTAGATTATTAAGTTTCTGAATTTCAAATTAGAACCCCCATCTAGAAGGTTCTACTTTCAGCTACTGCAGGATTCTCTATTTTCTTTCCAAAACTACCCTTCACACATATGAGAATTACCCCCCATGACCCTCTTATGGCCCTTGAAAGGTCTCTAATGGGTCAACTTATGAACCAGACCCTGTTTAACTTATGGGCCTGAATAATGTAGCCCAATTCCAACAACTTTCAGGCCATTAGTCATCGAGCTTTAAGGCTCTGAACAAGGCTGTCCAGGCCAATGAAAACAAAAGCAAGGAAGGCCAAGGACACTGAATCCCAAAAAACTCAAATAATTGGAACAAAACAGAATTCGATTTTAATTAATCTAGCCCCAACTATGAACCAAGCAAGCTGAGTAAAACAACTAAACCTATTTCATCATCTGACCGAAATTAATCCAAAGAACTAACCCAAATGAGACTGAAATGAAAAGAAATAATAGAGAAGAAAATGGATATTTACTGGATCAATGGCTTAGAAGTCATAGAACTGGTGCGGAAGGCTTTGACTTCATGATGTGAACTATAACATTGAGCGCTAGCCTGGATTTCTCCAATGGCCTGTGCTCGTTGTCACAGTTCCCATTATGAGCCAAGAATGAAGGAGAAACAGAGATGAAGGCCCATAGGAAAATTATGACCATACATTGACTTTACGAGCAAACGAACCTCTAAACCCCCTAGCTTTCCATCGAAATTGGTCTATGTGCATGACATCAAGAAGAAACCGGATCGGAGCTTCAAAGAGAGAAGATGGAGAATACTTCAGTGCGCTTCGATCTTTGATTTGAAGAGGAAGAGTGGTTTTGGAAAGAAAATAACAGTGTATTTGGAATGGGGACATGAGGGTTGTTATTTGGTCAAGTTTTCACGCGATTTGGAGTTCAGTCGCCGCCGCGTGGCGATTTTCGGTGGCAGCAGCGGTGGTGAGAGATAGGAGTGGAAGAGACGACATAAGATGGAGTACTAGGTTAATGTTATGATATTCAGACATTTTTAATTAAATGGGAGAAGTGATTGGAGCCCTTGGATGAGGAAAAACAGTGGGCCAAGATTAAATTGCCACAAACTAACTGAAAACGACGTAGTATTTTCCCCATACTACGTCATTTCAGGAGTCTCAGAAGCTGGGGCTTGGAGGGGGTATTTGGGGTGAATTTTGGGCTTGGTTTGGGCGTGTGGACAGGTTTTGGCTTGGACTGGTGATTTTTTTTTAACACTGGCCCAAAATTAACAGGTCGACTTTTCTTCTTTTTTTTATTTCCATTTCAATTAATTCTTTTTCTTTTATTTGTTTTTCTTTTTTTCTTTTTTTTCAACTTTAAAACTAAACTAAAATTAAATCTAAAAATTAATTCAACCTACCTAATTAAGCTACAATTAAACTAATACCAAGTTAAAGGAAACTAATCAACCTAAAACTAAAATTAAAACCAAATAATACAAATCAAAGATTTCTTTATGATTTTTGAATTTTTGTACAAGCCTAATTACTAATTATTCTAAAAATATGTAAAATTAAATCCTAAATGCCTATGCAATATTTTTTATATTTTTGTGAATTATTTAAAACTAGAATTGCACACATAAAAAATAAAAATCCACACAAAATTACGTAATTAAATCATAAAAATCAAATAATAAAAGGAAAATCCTAATTTTAAGAATTCTATAGGAGTAATGCAAGCGAGGCAAAAATTACGTGTTCACAGTCCCTGGTGCTAGAATCTCCACAAGCCACGGTCTAGCTTCTTATCTTCAAACCCCAAATACGCATCAAGAGTATGCTGATCAAATCTTACCTTCAATTTGCGCACTTTGGTGACCTTTGTCTCTTGAGAAAATGTACTCTATTGGCATAAAACTACCAGACAAGGTGCTCTTTTACATCAACTAACTTTTCAATAAATAGCATCTACCCTTTCCTCTTTGTAAAGTTCTCCAGAATAGGGGGATTGTACTTTTTTGGATCTTTAAGTAAGAATTGCTACTCATGATTCAAAGACCTTACATGCCACCACAACCAAAAATTAGAGAATTCTTAGCGACTTACAAATATATCTTCCGAGGCTTCTTTCTTCTTTGATCCAGCAAGACCTCTGATGCATCATTAGAATCTGGGCCCACAGTAGCTGCATTGGACTCTAGACTGGAACTATTTGAACCCTAGGAAGTATTGTGGGAGGTTGATGGCATATATTGAAGCTCAAACTGCTTTTGTAGCCTGGATTTCACTTCAGTGTACTCCGGCAGAATTAATACAGAGTTTACCTCAGAGGCTTCCTAAGACAGGGAGTTAGACTCGAAGTAGTCTCTACCTCTGCCTCAGCCTGTTGTTACTTTCTTTGACAAGGGTTTCTGCACACTTGGGGGCAAGGAACATATGCCTCGGCCACTTGAAGCGCTTCCTCTTCCTTTGGTAGATTCACCTCGACCTCCTGATTGTACAATTGTCTGTATCAACACAAAGAGAATTCTCAGTTGAATTTTCGTATTTCAACACAGTTAATACTCGTGTAATCGAATGAGAACAACATAGGAGTAGTGACATTTCAGTTAGTTTAACATGCAGAAGAAATGGTAAACTGCAGTGCGCACTATTTCAAGTGGGACGCATAGAGTGGAAGAGTGTACCGCACAATTTCAGGTGCGGTAGCACTTCTGCACAAATGTGTAAGGGGTTCTGATGCTTCATCTCCGACTTATAGTGTAGAGATCATATACGGGCGCACAATTCATCTGTGGCCCATACAACTTGAAGTGTGATCCTCACTTTAGAAACTCAGAGGGCAAGCCTCTAGTAGACAATGGGAACCATTTGTGTGATCTCTCCAGAAATTCTACTGTTTGTACAGTTAAAATACGATTGAAGAAACACCATCCAACCAAAGTTTCGTTAGCTACCTGATTACGGACGCACAATTTCAAATGCAGTTCGCACATTCAAGAACACTATAGGCAGGTCTCAATTTTTTACCTAGGTTTTGCGATAACTTGTTCAAATCTACTTGGAAACATGGTGTAAAAATAGAAATCAATTAACCCAACCCAACCTAGCATGCTTTATCAATTACCCAGTACAAAACTACCCCACATGGATAAAATAATGGAATATAATAACAGATGGCTTAAAATGAAGCTAAAAAAACCAATAATGAAAAAAAAACTTTGACGTGCAAATAAAGCATACCACATGGTGTAAACATGCAATCATCCAATTAGGTGAAAATGGTGGTGTGTGATTGAAAGTGATTTATCCTCTGGTAATCTCTCAGAG
Source organism: Nicotiana glauca (assembly GCA_026770625.1). Taxonomy (NCBI): domain Eukaryota; kingdom Viridiplantae; phylum Streptophyta; class Magnoliopsida; order Solanales; family Solanaceae; genus Nicotiana; species Nicotiana glauca. The sequence goes on along the minus strand of MU782940.1, from coordinate 33,470 downwards.
AAACAGTAATTTTTCAAGAGTGTAAAAAGTGTAAAATGAGGCCTTAAGTGCTATTAATATGTAGAGAAAATGGAAGAAGACAGAGACTAGTGTGGCCACACAATTTCAAGTGTGGGCCGCACGCTGCTACATTGCCTTCAGTGGTCTGTCACTCTTGTGTGGTCCGCGTAATTCTCCAATGGTTCGCACTTTAGCCCAGCACTGATAGGTAAAAAGTTCAAATAACCTTTAATTTGACACCTGAGTTTGCTCTTGCAAGTGCGGTCTACAAATAAATTCTGTAGTGGCACAAAGTCTCCTGAACTGGCATTATTTTTCTACGACCGCACAAAGAAAAAGTGCTGCCCCCATTTCTTATTTTTTGACAAAACATTGTCTACCATTTTTCAACTAACTCATTTTTCATCTAACACTCATCTATGCAGCACGCTTCAAACCAAGTTAGAAACAACAAATAACATCTAACTAAAAAGAGAAAAAGGAAAAGAACTTGTGTTGACTTCCAAGAAGTGTCTTATTTAACATCACGGCATGATGAAATATCAAAGCATCCTCAAGTGTAATAAATTACCTCCACCACGTGGCTCTCTCCAACTTAAGTAGTGCTTCGCCCGGTAAATGTTGCCTCTAAATATTTTATTACCCTTTTTCTTCATATCCAATGCACTGAAGGGTGTCACACCAACAATTTCAAACGGACCACTCGACTTGGACTTAAGATTTTAGGGAAACTGATGAGAGCAAAACACAATAGAGAATTGATGCTCGCTAGACAAAAAATAATATTTTTTTAATTATCGTCCTCACAAATATAGTATATAGAAAACGTTCACATAACTTATGGTTTAACGTTATTCAGGATGAGCAACACTTGTTTTGAGGTAATTACAAACTACAATAACAACGAAACTACTATTACGACTAATTAGACTTGACCGTGGAGAATGATATTTGAACTAAAATGGGTTGTAAACAATATGAGAAATAAGGTCCGCTACATGATAGGTGTAGGATAGCTATTCGGGATCTAATTCTATTAATATTCACTTCTAATGCCCTAATGATTCTCACGAATTCACTCGGTAATTAGCTTAAACGTAAGATAAATATGTCTTTATCAATTAAATCAAAACACTACAAAATAAACTAATATGCAAAACTGTGAAGATATGTAAGAACACGTTAATAGACTAGTCTTGAGGAAAATATCTCTCGTATTCTCCTAACTTGGTTTAATCAATAATTCAAGAAGCTCTCTCGATTACTTAGAGGAATCACTAAATTAAACCAAACCAAATAAAGCAAAGATAATCACTAAAGTATTCTTCTTTCATTTAAATAAATCGGTGAACAATTTTGCAATGAATTCAAAACTCCAAAAACATATACAAACAAATAAACTAGAGTTAAATCTACAAACAACACTCAAAATATAATATCCATCAAAACCCTATGGAATAACTACTCCATAGATATGAAGAAAGTCATCAGAAATAACTTTAAGAACATATAAAACATCAAAGACAACTTTACAATAAAAAATCTCGTTTTGCACCGATTGTTCGCATGAGAATTGATGAAATCTTGTGTCTTCAAGCCGCATAAGCTCTCCAAAACTCTTCTAGGTTGAATCCCCCTAAGAAATTGTGTTTACAATGTATTTATACCGAGTATGGTCGGACCAAGACTAAAATACCCACTATGAGCCCAAATAGGATTAAGTGGGTGAAAAGTTACACAAGCGCGCCGCACAAGGCTGTTACACCTCATGTTTTCGTACGTGAAGTACGCCGTTAGTAAATTGATGTAAGTTCAAAAATGAGATTCTTTTTGAAACTATATAAAGTGAAGACGAATGCACTTAAACGTGAGAAACGAGATTTTTGACAAATAAAAATGATTTGCTTGCTTACCAAACGTGCTTGCTTCACCGACTTAATTTCCATCCTACTTGCTTGTGCTACTAGACACACGTCTAAATTATTTAATGAGGATGAGATACGTGTTTCAAAATAGAAAAAGAACCAACATGAATCACCTACTGTATTAAGTAGGTGACAAGTAGGTGCATCATCTAAGTAGATATTGATCAAATTAAAAGGGTATGAAAAATGATAGAGATGGACGAGCCTTGGGGCAGCCCAAGACCCACCTGTCCAAGCCCATTGGTGGGGCCATATAAACATAGATATACCTCAATTCACTTAGAAACACAATTCATAATCTCTCTCTATCTATTGCAATGTGAAAGAGCTCCAAAATATCATCCCAATATCTCTCTAAAAGTTATCCAAGGGTTCAAAACCAAATCCATAAGTTTGTAAGGTATTTTCTCTTTTTGAAGATGAAGATCACCTAGTTATCTCTCTACTTTGTTGTATGGGGTAAAGAGTTTGTTGAGCTGAAGTAAAGCATAGTTGGATGAGTATTCTCTCTACCAAGGTAAGGTTTAACTTCTACTATATGTATTTAAGATCATCTACATATATCTAGTTGATTTGATAAAGGAAACTTGTGAAGTAGGTTTAACTTCATCTTTAAGTGTTATAGATGCTGGAGAATTTTGTAGTTGAATTGTTGATGTTATATGGATGGAAATCTGTAGAAATAACTTAGAATACTATTATTGCGTGGTTGATGTATTTCGAAGAAGAGAAGGCTTGGAAAAGTACAAGCTAGAACTTGCTTGTTGGGTGAGATAGTATGGACTGTTTTGGTGTATAGTACCTAATATGAGGTTAGATATTGGTATATATATGTGCCTGTTGCGGCCCTGCAGTTTGGGTTGTGACAGAGGGGACGCACCATGAGTCACACTAATGGAGATGTAAATAGCCCTGACAAATTTAATTTTTGATGCTATTATGTATTGTAGAGCAGCACGCGTCGCACGAAGTCTTTTTTGTTTCTTTGCTGGCAAGTAAGTTATTCTCATTCGTTTTCTTTATTTTCTTCTTTTGTATGTATTACTGTTTTGCATATACTTGCAGAAGTTTATTTAAGTAGGTGTCCTGTCATAGTCTCGTCACTGCCTCGTCGAGGTTAGGCTCGATACTTACAGTGTACATTAGATCAGTTATACTCATACTACACTTCTGCACTTCTTGTGCAGATTCTGGTATTGGACAAAACAGCGCGTGAGGTGCTTCAACTCAGATTATTGTATATAGAGACTTGAGGTTGATCTTCCAGCATCCGAAGACCTTGAAGTCTCCTTCCTCCTCTCTTTATTACTCTGTTTGTAGAACTTCTAGTTGCTCTTGTACTCGTGATATCGGATCTTTGGGAGTAGATATTATCATATCACTTTTGTTGGTACAATATCTGATTAGGGTGTTTCTCATTGTATAACATCATTGTGTTTAAACTGTTAAAAATTGGTTATTCAATTATCTCACGTAGGCTTGCCTAGCAAGGGGATGTTATGCGCCATTAGGATCCTGAGGTTGGGATTCTGGGTCGTGACTGATGGTGTGACAACATTTTTAAGGGAATGAGTCCATTTTGTATTGAGATAATAATTGTAGTAAGTAGTAATGAATAAAAACCTAATTAAGCCATTCTCTAAAAAGATTTATTCATGCTTCATTTGGCACCAATTCACTTAACTGCATACTTATGGTTTAAGATATGGTTTTGGGAAGAAAATAGCTCTAGTTTGTGACTTTGATAATTATTAAGTAGTTGATTGGACCATTGTGATCTTTAACTTGACTGTGATTGTTGTAGGCTTTAAAATCTATATTTTTTACAATCTAGCCACGTGAGAGGTAAGGTGATTTTGTTGTTAGTCCAAGTACTTAAGTGTGATGACCCAGCCGGTTTTCTTGCTAATTGTAACCCCTTTCCCCTGTTTATTGCTTATTGTATGTTCACTTGTGGTTGCTTGATTGATTTAGTTCTATGGATGTTTCAGAGTGAATTGGTACACTCAGTCCCAAGGTTGGAAGCTTAAGTTGAAAGAGTTTCCCAGATGTTGAGTTTTGTGTAAACGACTCCTAAATAGAATTCTAATGACTCCAATGGTTTCGAAGCAAAAATCCGAACTCGATTGCATCAACGTCAACCTATGGACAAGCTTAGGAATCCTTTGAAACTTCAAATTATAATTTTTGAACAAATTATGTTAAATCATGTTAGGGACATCCGAATATAATTTCGGGCATACGCCCAACTTCCAAATCACGATACTGACCCATCGAGATTGTCAAAATAATAATCTGGGCCCATCTAAACAAAATGTTGACCGTAGTCACCTCAAATTATTTTTAAAGCTAGAATTCACATTTTCTTTAATTTTTCACGAAAAACAATTCCAAAAAATGACAAGGAATGCGTATACAAATCGAGGAAGGCTAAACAGAGCTAGTCGATGTGAAAACACAGAAATGAAGGATAAAATCAAAAATGACCTATCGGGTAATCACACCATCTATCCTCGGAAGGTCACCTAGTTCACACAAAAAACCACCTTCAGAAAGAACTGTAATATTAAGAAAAGCAAAGGCTTATTATCCATTCTACAAAGAAAAATATAAAACCTACTAACATAAAAAATATAAAGGTAAACTAATAAAGAAGCTAATGCAAATAACAACTACTAAAGATAGATAAAACAAAAATAAAGCAGAATCATCCAATTATTACATTCCAGAGTATCCAAATATATCCAATGTATCAAATAAGCTCTACCCCCCCCCCCCCTACCGAATAAAAATAAGCATAGTCCATAACGCTTAACAAAATAAGATCATCAATAGATAGGGCGTAGAAACTACCTAAGTGTCCTCAATTAACACTATGTCCCCGACAATATCTGTCCCAATTGGCTTAGCCAATGGAATATCATCCTTAAGTCTAGGGGAGGCTGGAGAATTGAACATAGCACGCTCTACTTCAGTAGTGTCGGCAGTAAGGTGCGACTCCTAAGTCCGAGTAGCGGGAGGACCCTGCATAAATGGAGTTGGGTGGCGCTGGGAGGGGCCATGTAACATGTCAAATGGAAAATCTCCAGCTGTAGCTAGTTGAATCACCGCAGCTCGAAGGTTATCAGCTGACTTCATGCTGGCCTAAGACTTCCTTATATTATTCACTTTCTTGGTCATCCTCTCGAGCACAACACCGTGTTGTACCACTGTATCAATAATCACCTTCTGGTTGTCCAAGACTTTGCTAAGCTTCTCATAAATGTCATAGGGGTCTAGGTGTACCCGTGTGGATGTCTATCCTGCAACACCAATGAGATCTCAAATAGCTTTGAAGTTGCTTCCCGCGTCCAATTGTTGAGAATCCCCAAAGTCTAGGATACTCGCAAAGCAAATAATTAACATGTAGGCATGGGCACCGGCTGCGGAGCTGGTGAAGAAACTATAGTAAGAGCTGTGGAAGGAGCAAAATATTATGGCACAGGAATAGCAGTTATTGCACTGGTAGAAGGCTCAGTTGATGTGGATGGAATCACATATGGACCAGATACTGCTACTATGGCTCATTAGACTGGCCAGTAGTAGTAGAAGATTGAGCACTCTTCTTCGGGTTTCTCGGATCCTGCAGCTTGTACCAATCAAACGGCCATGTCGGCTTTACCTTGGTGTCAAATGGTTTGGGCTCCACCTTGGAATCTCTCAAATACTCTATAATAGTGCTCGGGTAGGGGTAAAAGGTGTTTCTCTACTGTGCCACAATGGAAATATAGGCTGAAATTAGGGCACCCACATTGATCAGGTACCCGGCCACCAGAATAGCTCGAGGGATGGCCATGTTGTTCTCATTCAAAAACAAGTCAAGCCTGCTATATACAAAGTTTTTCCACCCTTTAGCCTTGAATCTCAGATTACTCCGGGGGATAAACACCCCAGCAGCAATCCAAGGAGGAGTGGTCCCCAGTGCTATATCTCCACAAGCCGTGATTTAGCTTCTTATCTTCAAACCCCAAATATGCAATAAGAGTATGCTGATCAAATATTACCTTCAATTTGTGCACTTTGGTGACCTTTGACCCTTTGAGAAAATGCACTTTGTTGGCATAAAACTATCAGAAAAGGTGTTATTTTACATCCACTAGATTTTCAATAAATATCATCTACCATTTCATCTTTGTAAAGTTCTCCAAAACAGGGGGATTGTACTTTTTTAGATCTTTAAGTAAGAACTGCTACTCATGATTTAAAGACCTTACATGCCACCACAACCGAAAATTAGAGAATGTCGGGCGACTCACAAATCTATCTTCTGAGGCTTCTTTCTTCTTTGATCCAGCAAGACCTACTTGTGCACCTGTTGTGAGCACGTGATTTTTACCCCAAGCAAATTATTCCAAAAATATATGCAAAAATGATTTTTGTGTGGAAACTTATTGATAATTGTGTGGAAATACCAGGATTTGTTTTTATTTTTGGAAAATAAAGCAAAGAAAATCAAAATAAATTACCATTTTTGTATTAATTAGAAAATACCAAAAAAATAGAAATTAATTACTCTTTAATTCTAGAAAATCAGAAAATTAAAAGAAAAATACAAAGAAAATACAAGGAATAATAAATACAGGAGTAATACAAAAATATAGAAAAGAAAATAAATAAAAAATATAATATGAAAATACAAGAAAATATNTACGAAAATACAAGAAAATACAAAAGATAATACAAATACAAAATACAATATGTAATACAAAGAAATTGGGCCAAATAACAATTTCAGTGGCCCAATTGATACAATACATAAACCAAGCCAAATTAAAATGACCGGCCATTCTTAAAACCAAACGACACCGTCCTGTGAGGCTGAATCTAGACCGTTGAAAATGTGATCAAACGGCCTAGGAATAATGCTCGTCTAATAATAAAACGACGTCGCTTAAGAGAAACAATCTGAACCGTTGGTGACCTTGATCTAAGGGTCACAATTAAAAGACCATTTAATCAAAA
>MU782940.1:0-12165 GCA_026770625.1 Nicotiana glauca | reverse complement strand
TGATATCGAAGTTACAATACTTGTTTACATATAATTAGTTCAATGAAAACGTTTTAACCTGTTTTGGATTTGTTAATGATTTGGGCCTGATCAGGCAAAGAAGCCAGATCCAATCGTGATGGCTTATAGGCCCATAAGAGATGACCTCGTAAATGCGAAATGGGCTCTATTCAGCCCTATGCATGGCTGTGTATTACCCTTTGTTGGCCTGCTTTCGAGGCCCAAAACACCCAATGGCCTGGATGTTAATGGAATACCAATACAAAATATAATTAGACAGCATTGGTAGTTATCTTATATGAGGCAAAAACAATAATAGAAAACGTAGTACACTATAGGTTTGACCCTTAAAAATGAAATGAGATGAGCCTCGTTATAAGGCAAGAATGCACGGGGCCCTCAAATAATTATTATGAAATCCTTAGACTCGGAAGGACCGTTTAGCTAATTTCACGGTCTTTCCAAAAGTAATAAGACGTAGATATCTTAGGCACAATTTTAATATTCATTCTCAAATACGGGTGCACATTTATGTGACCCAAATCTTACTCTCAACGAAGTCGAAGTGTATTTAAAGCCACAGGCGTAGTGGTACGGTGTGGTTAAGGAATGCATTTTTACGATGTTGCAATTCTTTAAAATTGAAAAGTGAAACACTAATGCACATAATTGAAAATATATAATTGAAATCAGATAAGAAAAAATGCAACAGTTGAGCGACCGTGCTAGAACCACGGAATTCGGGAGTACCTAACACCTTCTCCCGGATTAACAGAATTCCTTATCCGAATTTCTGGTTCGCAGACTGTAACAGAGTCAAACTTTCCTTGGTTCGGGTTTAAACCGGTGACTTGGGACACTATTATATTCTCAAGCGGCGACTCTGAAAATTTTAAATAACTAATCCCGTTCCGACTTTCCTTAAATTGGAAAAAACTCCTCTACGCCCTTGCGGGTATAGTAGTATTAAAAAAGGAGGTGTGACACCTGTACCCCCACTCCCATCATCCGAGGCATCATTAGAATCTGGGCCCACAGTAGCTGCATTGGGCTCTAGATTGGAACTCTCTGAACCTTGAAAATATTGTGGAAAGTGGAAGGCACATATAGAGGCTCGGACTACTTTTGTAGCCTGGATTTCTCCTCAGTGTGCTCTTGCGGAATTAATACAAAGTTTACCTCATAGGCTTCATTATACAGGGAGCTAGACTCGAAGTAGTCTCTACCTCTGCCTCAGCCTGTTGTTACTTTCTTTGATAAGTTTTTCTGCACGCATGGGGGAAAGGAACCTATGCCTCGACCATTTGAAGCTTTTCCTCTTCCTTTGGTACATTCACCTCGACCTCCTAATTGTACAATTGTCTATATAAACACAAAGAGAATTCTTAGTTGAATTTTCGTAATTCAACATAGTTAAGACTCATGTAATTGAGTGAGAACAACATAGGATCAGTGACATTTCAGTTAGTTTAACATGTAGAAGAAATGGGAAACTGCGGTCCGCACTATTTAAAGTGTGTCGCATATAGTGGAAGTGTGTACTGCACAATTTCAGGTGTGGCCGCACTTCTACACAGATGTGCAAGGGGTTCTGATGCTTTATCTCTTAATTATAGTGCAGAGATCTTATGCGGACACACAGTTCATATGTGGCTCGTACAATTTGAAGCGCGATCCTCACTTTAGAAGCTCAGAGGGCAAGCCTCTAGTAGACAATGATGACCATTTTTGCGACCTCTCCAAAAATTCTGCGGTTCGCACAGTTAAAATACAGTTGCAGAAACACCATCCAACCAAAGTTTCGTTAACTAGCTAATTACAGATGCACAATTTCAAATGCAGTCCTAACATTCAAGAACACTATAGGCAGATCTCAAATTTTTACCTAGGTTTTGCGATAACTTGTTCAAATCTACTTGGAAACATGGTATACAACTAGAAATCAATTAACTCAACCCAACCTACCATGCTTTATCATTTACACAGTACAAAACTACCCCACATTGATATAATGATGGAATATAAAAACAGCTGGCCTAAAAAGAAGCTAAAAAATTCAATAATTAAAAAAAATAAGTTAACGTGAAAATAAAGCATGCCAAATGGTGTAAGCGTGCAATCAACCTATTGGGTGCAAATGGTGATGTGTGACTGAAAATGATTAATCCTCTGGTAATCTCTAAGAGAAAAAGTAATTTTTAAAGAGTGTAAAAAGTGTAAAATGACGCCTTAAGTGCTATTAATACTTAGAGAAAATGGAAGAATACAGAGACTAGTGTGGCCACACAGTTTCAAGTGTGGGTCGCACGCTGCTACCTGGCCTTCAGTTTTCTGTCACTCCTGTGCGGTCCGCGTAATTCTCCAGAGGTCCGCACATCAACCCAGCACTGATAGGTAAAAATTTCAAAGAACCTTTCATTTGACACCTGAGTTTTCTCTTGCAAGTGCGGTCTACAAATGAATTCTGTAGCGGCACAAAGTTTCCTGCACTAGCATTATTTTTCTATGACCGCAGAACGAAAAACTTCTGCTCCCATTTCTCATTTTGTTAACAAAACATTGTCTACCAGTTTTCAACTAACACTCTTTTTTCATCTAACACTCATCTATGCAGCACGCTTCAAATCAAGTTAGAAACAACAAATAACATCTAACTAGAAAGAGAAAAAGAAAAGGAACTTGTGTTGCTTACCAAGAAGTGGCTTATTTAACATCGCGGCACGATGCAATATCAAAGCATCCTCAAGTGTAATAAATTACCTCCACCACGTGGATCTCTCCAACTTAAGTAGTGCTTCACCCGGTGACTGTTGACTCTAAATATTTTATTGCCCTTTTTCTTCATATCCAATACAGTGAAATGTGTCACATCAATAATTTCAAACGGACCACTCAACTTGGACTTAAGATTTTAGGGAAACTGATGAGAGCAAAACACAATAAATAATTGATGCTCTCTAGAAAAAAATATTTTTTTTAATTATCGACTCCACAAATATTGTATTTAAACAACGTTCAAATAACTTATGGTTTAACGTTATTCAGGATGAGCAACACTTGTTTTGAGGTCATTACAAACTACAATAACAACTAAATTACTATTACAACTAATTAGACTTGACCATGGAGAATGATATTTGAACTAAAATGGGATGTAAACATTATGAGAAATAAGGTCCACTACATGATAGGTGTAGGATAGCTATTCGGGATCTAACTCTATTAATGTTCACTTCTAATGCTCTAATGATTCTCACGAATTTACTCGATAATTAGCTTAAACTTAAGATTAATATTTCTCTATTAGTTAAATCGAAACACTACAAAATAAACTAATATGCAGAACTGTGAAGATATGTAAGAACACGTTAATAGACTAGTCTTTAGGAAAATATCTCTCGTATTATCCTAACTTGGTTTAATCAATAATTCAACAAGCTCTCTCGATTACTTAGAGGAATCACTAAATTAAACCAAACCAAATAAAGCAAAGATAATCACTAAAGTATTCTTCTTTCAATTAAATAAATCGGTGAACAATTTTGCAATGAATTCAAAACTCCATAAACGTATACAAACAAATAAACTAGAGTTAAATCTACAAACAATACTCAAAATATAATATCCGTCAAAACCCTATGGAATAACTACTCCATTGATATGAAGAAAGTCATGACAAATAACTTTAAGAACATAAAAAACATCAAAGACAACTTTACAATAAAAATTCTCGTTTTGCACGAATTGTTCACAAGAAAATTGATGAAATCTTGTGTCTTCAGGCTGCAGAAGCTCTCCAAAACTCTTCTAGGTCGAATCCCCCTTAGAAATTGTGTTTACAATGTATTTATACCGAGTATGGTCGGACCAGGACTAAAATACCCACTATGAGCCCAAATAGGATTAAGTGGGTGAAAAATTACACAAGCGCGCCACACAAGGCTGTTACACTTCATGTTTTCGTACGTGAAAGTACGCCGTTAGTAAATTGATGTAAGTTCAAAAATGAGATTCTTTTTGAAACTATATAAAGTGAGGAAGAATGCACTTAAACGTGATAAACGAGATTTTTGACAAATAAAAATGATTTGCTTGCTTACCAAACGTGCTTGCTTCACCAACTTAATTTTCGTCCTAATTGCTTGTGCTACTAGATACACGTCTAAATTATTTAATGAGGATGAGATACCAGCTTGAAAATAGTAAAAGAATCAACACGAATCACCTACTTGATTAAGTAGGTGACAAGTAGGTGCATCATCTAAGTAGATCTTGATCAAATTAAAAGGGTATGGAAAATGATAGAGATGGATAAGCCTTGGGACAGACCAAGACCCACCTGCCCAATCCCATTAGTGGGGCCATATAAACATAGATATACCTCAATTCACTTAGAAACACAATTCATAATCCCTCTCTATCTATTGTAATGTGAAAGAGCTCCAAAATATTATCCCAGTATCTCTCTCAATGTTATCCTAGGGCTCAAAACCAAATCCATTAGTTGGTAAGGTGATTTCTCTTTTTGAAGATCAATATCACCTAGTTATCTCTCTACTTTGTTTTATGGGATAAGGAGTTTGATTGAGCTGAAGTAAAGCATAGTTGAATGAGTATTCTCGCTGCCAAGGTAAGGTTTAACTTCTGCTATATGTATTTAAGATCATCTACATATATCTAGTTGATTTGGTAATGGAAACTTGTAAAGTAGGTTGAACTTCATGTTTAAGTGTTGTAGATGCTGGACAATTTTGTAGTTGAATTCTTGATGTTTTATGGCTAGAAATCAGTAGAAATAACTTAGATTACTATTGTTGTCGTGGTTGATGTATTTTGAAGAAGAGAAGGCTTGAAAAGTACAAGTTAGAACTTGATTGTTGGGTGAGATGGTGTGGACTATTTTAGTGTATTGTACCGAATATGAGGTTAGATATTGGTACATATATGTGCCTGTTGTGGCCCTACGGTTTGGGTTGTGACAGGGGCGACACACCGTGCGTCACACTAATGGAGATGTACATAGCCCTGAAAAACATAATTTTTTATGCTATTATCTATTATTTTGAATTCTTGATGTTTTATGACTAGAAATCATTAGAAATTACTTAGAATACTATTGTTGTCGTAGTTGATATATTTTGAAGAAGAGAAGGCTTGGAAAAGTACAAGTTAGAACTTGCTTGTTAGGTGAGATGGTGTGGACTGTTTTGGTGTATTGTACCGAATATGAGGTTAGATATTGGTATATATATGTTCTTGTTGCAGCCCTGCGATTTGGGTTGTGACAGGGGCGACGCACCGTGCGTCACACTAATGGAGATATACATAGCCCTGACAAATTTAATTTTTGATGCTATTATCTATTGTCGTGCAGCACGCGTCGCACGAAGTCTTTTTTTGTTTCGTTGCTGGCATGTAAGTTATTCTCATTTGTTTTCTTTATTTTCTTCTTTTTCATGTTTACGTCTTCCATTAATTATTATTTTGTATTTTACAACAACTACAACCTAGTATAATCTCATTTAGTGGGGTCTGGGGAGGGTAGTGTGTACGTAGACCTTGCCCCTATCCTGGGGTAGAGAGGCTATTTCCAAATAGACCCCCGGCATCCTTCCCTCGAAGAACTTCCCACCTTACTCTTGAGGAGACTCAAACTGACAACCTCTTGGTTGGAAGTGGAAGTTGCTTACCATCAGAGTAACCCCTCTTGTCTTCTAATATTTTTTCGCTTCTTCACATCTTGTCACAACTTATTTTCTTTTAGACAATTTTCGTTTAAATATTTTCCTACACCTAAAACAATTACATCTTGAGTATAAATTATCCACATTTTAGCTCAAACACAAATAAAGTATAGCGAACAATAGGTGTAATATAGTAAAAAAATCATATTTCTAGTCTACACTCAATACCCTTCAGTTAGATCATTGCTCTTCCTCGAGCAATCAAACTACACTTTACATAGAGACGATCTTTTCATCAAACAACTTCCCTAACCCATCATACCAAGAATATTTAAAGCAGACTAAGCACCATACCGTAACATCCTAGCCTCAAGGCTCAACACACAAGCACCACGTATTTATCAAAACCTGCTCATTCAATCTAACACAGAAGCCAAAGACATTAACTTTCCTTCGCAAGTCATGTTCTTTGACACAAAAAATAGAGAGTAGTTCTACACACAATAAATTCAAGAACAAATAGAAACTAAAGATAAAAAGAATTCACTCAATCTCAGAAATAAAGTTCAAGTGCATAAGACATATCGTAGGCTTGTTCGTAGTGTAATACTCTTCTAATTGAGCTTATTCAGCCAAAGATCAAGTAGGACTTAATTTGATTGTAATGTATGTTGCGGGACAGCTACATACAGATAATAGTGAGTACATACCCCCTAAACAATTTAATACATCGATATTAACGTATCAACCCCACATTTATGTTGAACCAAAATCCAACCTTCACACATAATAGCATCAAGCTCCCAATTTCTTTAAGCACAACAAAGATAAGCGCTACCTCTAGCGAGGAATCGATTCTTTGGATACAATTTGTTCTTTCGAGTACATAAAAAAACTCTTTTTTTGTCTTTCCAAAGTCTGATTTTTTTACTTTTTTATTTTTTCAAAAGTCTGCACAAGAAGTGCAGAGTTTATTATGAGTACAACCTGCCCCATGTACTCGTATATGTCGAGTCTAACATCGACGAAGTAGTGACAAGGCTATAACAAGACACCCACATAATAAATCGGTGTAGATAACAGTATACGTACGGGATAACAACAAATAGAAGCTAAACATGTACTATTGGGAAGGGACACGCGAAAGAGGTACAAATATGATAATTATAGCAAAAATGACAACCAGAACAGTCAATATGACTTTAACCAGTAAAACGAGTAAACACAATGAATAAAACTGCAAGGCATCAACCTTCGTGCTTGTACTCTCAACCTCACAGTGAAACAACAATAACGATACGGCATCACCCTTCGTGCTTTTACACTCACTTTCATCACAAATCAATAGATAATGTACGATATCACCCTTTGTGTATTAACTCTAAAGAAATAAGGCATGGCATCACCCGTCGTGCATTAACTCTTACAATATGGCACGGCATCACCCTTGGTGCATTAGCACTCACATACGGCACGACATCACCCTTCGTGCATTAACACTCTCTCTTACTATATAACGATGAACAAGTAACAACAGGTAGATAGAATAACAAGAACAAGCCTTACGTCAATAATGATTCCACAATACAAATATCAACTTTAGAAACAATTCTCAGTTATTCACAAAAGTCCATAAATGTGGTAAGAGCGATCAATTTAAATAGTAAATAGTCTAAGCATGGATAACATGATCGAAATAAGCAAAATAATTCAAGGAACAAGTTCCACTGATATGCTTTAACCCAACAACAACGCATAAGTACTCGCCACCTCACATATATATTGTAACCAACATCTAAACATGTAGCAAATAGACAAAAGAATCCTAATCTCTCAAGTCAAGGTTAACCACGACACATACCTCGCTCCAAAGGTCCACTGAAAGCTCAACCACAGCATTGCCTTTTAAACAAGCCTATGATCCAATAGAATCTAGCAAATTATCAACCAAACGATTAAAATTAAGCCTTAGAAACTATCCACGATTGCAAATGATTCAATTTAGGTCATTATTAAAAAATTTAACTCTCAGGCCCGCTTGATCCAAACCGAAAATTCGAACCAAAACTCAATATCCCATTCATCCCCACCCCTGTTATGTGATTTGTTTTGAAAGTTGACCTCAATTTGAAGTCTAAATCCCAATTATACAAAATTCTGTAATTCTACCCAAATTTCCAATTTTCACCATCAAAACACTAGATTTTAGGTTAAAGAAAATAGGTTAGAATCACTTATGATTTGGGGAAGTAGGATGCTTGGAAAAATCGCCTCTAGGGTTTTTCTTGTTTTGAATATTCGAAGAATGAAAAAATATCCCGTCAAACTCCTATTGTTCAGCTGCAAATGTCGCATCTGCGACAAGGAGTTCATAATTGTGAATCCCTACAAATGCATAGAACATCTCGCAAATGCGTAGTCTGCGTGCCTCTACTATCATCGCATTTGTGATGTAGTGTTCACAAATGCAAACTCTGGACTCCCAACAATTGCGACATCTTTATAGCAAATGCGAACTATTTCTGACCGAGGTACCCTTCGCAAATGCAAAGTATTTACTCGTAAATGGGAGCCTAGCAGGATTTGGGATGTTCACAAATCCGAACAGTGATCTCGCAATTGCAAGATCAGAGACCAGTTACTGGAAATTACAGAACACCAGTTGAGTTCTAATTCTTAACCACTATGTAGCCTATTCGAAACACACAAGAACTCTCGGGGATCTAAACCAAATATGCACACAAGTCTAAAAACATCGTACAGACTTGCTCGAATGATCAAATCGCCAAAATAACGCCTAGAACTACGAATTGAGCAATAAATAAAAGGAAATTTTCAAGAAAACTCTTGAACTTCTAATTTCACAACTAGACATCCGAATTATGTCAAACAAACTCCGTTTCTCACCAAAATTTGTCAGTCAAGCCATAAATATAGTAATGGACCTATACCGGGTTCGAAAACTAAAATACGGACCATATATCGATAAAGTCAAACATTGGTCGAACTTTCAAAGTCATTAAGCTTTTAACTTACAAATTTCAACCAAACGCGATAACTCGGGATAGGGACTTCCGAATTCGATTCCGTGTATATGTCCAAGTTTCAAATCATGATACGGACCCACCGAGAAAGTCAAAATACGAATTTGGGTCCTTTTGCGTAAAACATTGACCAAAGTAAACTCAAATAGATTTTAAGGTAATAATTTCATATTTTCTTTATTTTTAACATAAATGCTTTCTGAAAAAACACACGAATTATGCACGTAAATCGATGAGGTATTTAAGGCCTCAAACCACAAAATTAGGTTCTAAAACATAAGATGACCTATCGGTTCATTAACTTTTGTCCACCTCTAAAATAACCTTTCGTCCTCAAACAGACATAGAAAAGTACCCGGACTGGTGAAAAGGTGTGGATACCTACTCCGCATGCATGACTCGGACTCACAAGTAGCTGTCTCGGCGGGCTGACCTCTCTACTGCACTCGAATGAAGGATAAATTTTTTACCTAAACTGACGAACCTACGGGATAGAATAGACACTGGCTCCTCTTTATAAGTCAAATCCTTGTCCAACTAGACAGAGCTGAAATCTAACACGTGGGACAGATCATCATTATACTTTCGGAGCATGGACACATGGAAAACCACATGAACTGCTGATAAACTAGGTGACAATGCAAGCTTGTAAGCCACCTAACTCACTCTCTCAAAAATCACAAAAGGCCCGATATACCTAGGGCTAAACTTTCCATTCTTTCTATAAATCATAACACCCTTCATGGGTGAAACCCTGAGCAATACTCTCTCTCCGAACATGAATGAAACATCAAAAACTCTACAGTCGGCATAACCCTTCTGCTTGGATTGAGATGTGCGATGTCAATCCTGAATAATCTTGACCTTATCCAAGGAATCCTGTACCAAATCTGTACCCAACAATCGAGCCTTCCTCGGGTTGAACCATCCAATTGGCGATCGACACCGCCTCATGTGTAATGCCTTATAGGGAGCCATCTGAATGCACGACTGATAGATATTGTTGTAGGCAAACTTGCAAGTGGCAAGAACTAATGCCAAGGACGTCTAAAGTCTATAACATAAGCGCGGATAATATCCTCTAATATCTAAATAGTGCACTCGTACTGATTGTCCGTCTGATGATGAAATGTTGTGCTCAACTCAACCTACATCCCTGACTCATGCTGTACTACCCTCCAGAAATGCGAGGTGAACTATGTACCTCAATCAGAAATGATAGACACATGCACACCGTGAAGACGAATAATCTCGCTGATGTAAATCTTAACCAACCGCTCTGAAGAATAGGTAACTACCATAAAAATGAAATGCGCTGACTTGGTCAGCCTATCCACAATGACCATTACCGCATCAAACTTCCTCTGAGTCTGTGGGTGTCCAACAGCAAAATCCATAGTGATATGCTCCCATTCCCACTCAGGAATCTCTAACTTCTGAAGCAAACCACCAGGTCTTTGATACTCATTCTTTACTTGCTAACAATTTAGACACCGTGGTACATATGCAACTATTTCCTAATACATCCTCCTCCACCAATAATGTTGTCACAAGTCCTGATAACGTTGGCAGAACATGGGTAAATAGAATATTTGGAACTGTGAGCCTCCTAAAATATTAACTCACAAAGTCCATCCACACACTACTAGAAATTTGGGCTATTGCAACGACTTTAATGGCAATGGATCTGTAACCAATTTTATAGATATTCTATTGCAATGGTTCGAACCGTTGCGTAAGGGTATTTGTACTACCGGTACAGTTTAGCACATGATCCGTTGCAGTAGTCTAAAAACCGTTATAATAGATGTCTCTATGGAAACATTTTAGGCGACCATGGTAATAAGCCAATCTAAGGTAACAATTACTTAAAGTTTTGTGTTATTCCAACAGGTTTGAATTACCTCTCTATTTTTTTCTAAATTTTCGACGACACCCGCTAAAAATAAAGAGACCCGCTCTAATTAGTATTCTTTTATTTTTTATTCAAATAAGAGTATACCTACTGCATATCGATCTAAGTCACCCCCACTCACATAAACTCTTCCACACTCTCTCTCTCCGCCTCTATTGCCGGAGATTACGAGGAGAAACCAAAGCGTCATCGGCAGCACCGACAACGTCAACACTGAAAAATCTCTTTAAGGCTAATATTAGTCTTGCTAATCCTCTTGGGTTTCTTAAAATTTGAGTTCATTGGCAGAGAATTGAAGATATTTTTTTCTGGTGAAAGACAAGTTGGAAACCGATTGAAAAGCCCTCTTGGTCAATTTATTAATTTCTCCCTTTCATAAAGTTGTGAGTATTTTTTGCTTAAGCTTTGTTCTGATTACTAGAAATCTGTTAGTGTATTTTTGCACTATAAGTCATCCCTTTTTTGTTCTCAGTTTAATGATGAAAACATAAATTTGCATAATGATTTTATCCTATTTTTTACTGTAATGGTCGCATGTTTTCCCTTTTGACCCTTTGAAAAAGCACAAGGTATATCTCTAGTTCAAGAAATGGAGCTATTTATTTTTGTAATTATTCTGAAACTAGTCACTTAAAATGCGATTGTGTGAAATTACTTAAGAGTACCTTCTGAGCTTATATGTTATTACAAGGTAGGTAGAAGTTGTATCATATTTCTGCCACCAAATTAAGATTATAGGTAACAAATTTAATGTTTTATAAGATCCTTTTTCAAGGAGAGTTTGGCCATGTTTTATTCTATATGTTTGGATAGAATGGATATTCCTCTTCCAGACAACAAAAGGAATTGCGGCCACCTGGATTTAGAACATGTGTCTTCAATTCTCTGACTTGCAGTAGTGGTTATCTACTTCTAGTGCATATATCAAACCTAATAGTTTATTAAGTGTTGCAAAAGTATAATGAATTCAATGCTAAGAACTTTAAAGTTCGAAGCTGTCAAGTTTAAATCGTGGATCAACTTGTCTATGGTCCATTTTGTTTGTTAATTTTCACAATACTGCTTCTATTCCATTTGATATGCCTGATTAACACTAATTTAACTTTTCGATGATATTTGAAGTTGATCCTATCACATTTATCTAGCGATATATTTGTTGATGTTGAATTTTAGTTATTTAGGCCAGTAGATGTTCCAGAGTCTCACTTCAAGGATGTTCTTGAATATTGGAACTCCGATCCCGCCAAGGTAATTAAATCCAACTGTTATGAGACCTACTTTTTGCAGGATGCAGATTTTGGAGCTTTGTATATTCTTAGCCTTTTTCTTATTGCTTTGTATACTCTGTTTGTGTTCCCAATACTCTCATTTCACACCATATATTTTTCAAACCTCCTTTTTTACCGATTAGCTTTATCGGCTTTACTACACCCCGGGGAAGAGATACAGTAATAAAGAAAGGAGTTTTTCCAATTTAAGGACAATCGAAACGGGATTCATTTTTTATTTAAGATTCAGAGTC
>MU782937.1:23975-34082 GCA_026770625.1 Nicotiana glauca | reverse complement strand
ACATCTCTCACATAAGCTAAATACGTGGCACACCCCTTCTCAACCATACGTTGAGCTTTAAGGAAAGAGATAACTCTACTGGGAGTATGATATAAAGTACCACTCCACTCAATACGTGGAACACCTGGCATAGACAGAGTCACAGTCTTGGCGTGACAATCAAGAATAGCATGATGGGGCGACAACCAGTCCATGCCCAGAATAATATCAAAATTGACCATACCGAGTAATAATAGATCTGCCCTGGTCTCAAAACCACGAATAGTAACCAAACACGACCGGTAAACGCGGTCCACAACAAGAGAATCTCCCACAGGAGTAGAAACATAAACGGGGGCACTCAAACAATCCCGAGGCACACCCAAATGCGAAGCAAAATAAAAAGATACATACGAATAAGTAGAGCCTAGATCAAATAGTACCGATGCCTCTCTGTGACAAACCATAATAATACCTGTGATGACGGAATCAGAGGCAACTGCCTCAGTGCGAGTAGGAATACAATAATATCTGGCCCGACCCCTCTCACGAGGGCGACCTCTATCTCTCTGGCCTCCGCCCCTGGCTGGCTGGGCAGGTAGGGTAGCAGCGGGAGCTGGGACCATAGCCTGAGAACTCTGAGGAGCACGCTGTGGCTGAGCAGTCCGTGGAGGTATACCCCTCCCAAGTCTAGGGCAATCCCTCACCACATGACGGGTGTCACCACACTCATAGCAAGCTCTGGGAGGACGCGGTGGCTGTGAATGACTAGAACTAGGCCTGGTGGACTGACCTCTGAAAGCACCCCGCGCAGGAGGCGCGCTAGAAACTGGAGGTGCATAATAAGGCTCCTGAGGTGCAGGCGGAGCTGGAGTGCTGCCGGCTGCTGGCAAAGCTGAATGTACAGGACGACCAGAATAACCCCTACCATAATGACCTGCTGATGGGGTACGGGCACCAGAGTAGTGACCCGACTCTCGAGACCTTTTGGCCTCCCTCTCCTCTCGCTCTCTGGTGAGCATACCCTCAATCCTCCTAGCAATGCTCACTACCTACTGGTAAGGAATATCCATCTCCAACTCTCGAGCCATGCTGGACCGGATGGGCAGAATAAGACCCTCGATAAACCTCCGAACTCTCTCCCGAACTGTGGCAACCAAACCTGGTGCATGTCTAGCCAACCTGGTATAACGGATGGCATACTTTAAAACTGTCATAGCACCCTGGAGTAAGTGCTTAAACTCCATGCGCCATGAATCCCTGAGGCTCTGGGAACAAAATCTCTCATGAACATGTCTGAGAACTGGGTCCAAGTCAGTGAAGCAGCCTCGACTGGACTGTCTATCTCGTAAGTACGCCACCAATCATAGGCGGCTTCCCAAAGCTGAAAGGCGATGAAAGAAACCCCGTTGGACTCCACTATGCCCATAGTGCGAAGGATGCGATTACACTCCTCCAAAAATCCCAGGGCGTCATCTGATGCTAGTCCGCTGAACACTGGAGGATCATATTTCTTGAACCTCTCCAGTCTACGCTGCTCATCCTCTGAAGCAGCTGACCCATCCTCGTGCTGAACTGGTGTTGCAGGCGGTATAGGAATAACCTCGGGGACCTGCTCCATCTGCACTCTCTGCTCAGGAGTGCGGGCTGCGGGAGTCTGGGCCCCTCCCCCAGCCTGGGATGTGGCTGCAGTGAGGGGAAGAAACCCCGCCTGAGCCAAGGTAGTGTACATGCTCATGAACTGAGCCAGAGTCTCCTGGAGCGCTGGAGTAGTAGTAGCTGTGGTAGGTGTGCCAGGTGCCTGGGCTCCGGCCAAATCTGCTGGTGCTACCTCGGCGGCAGCTCACACAGGTGTTGTGGCTGCACCACGTGCGCGTCCTCGACCTCTACCCCGGCTCCGGCCTCTGACGGTGGCAGCTGGGGGTGCGGATGCCTGGTCCTCTCGTGTAGCATGTGTCCTCACCATCTGTGAGAGAATAGAAGACCGATGTTTAGAATTGATGTCAAAATATCGCACGACAAGGAATTCAAAAGAAATGAAGATCTTTCCTAAATAGTTACATATCCCCTCGTAGATAAATACAGACATCTCCGAACCGATCAGCAAGACTCTAATAAACCGGCCTGTGTTCCGTGACTCATATGAACCTAGAGCTCTGATACCAACTTGTCACAACCCTAGTTCACCGATCGTGAACATGTCGTGATGGCACCTAGTCCCCACGACCAGATAAGCCAAATATTGCGGAAAGTATAACAATTGCAGAAAAATAGAGGAAAACCAAATTAAATAACTAAAAGTAACTGTACTGGAGGCCACTCGGCATGTACAACTCAAAAAAACACAAGTCTAACACTATTCCCAAAGACCCGGAAACTCACGGGCAACACAGGCTATAGAAATGTACAGTATGGCTCCAAAACTCCAGAATATTCTAACAACCGAAAAAGAGAGAAAATTAGATACTAAAGATAGAGTAATAAGGAGACTCGTCAGTCTGCGGACGCAGCAGAACTACCTCAAAGTCTCTGTGGTCCTCCTGCCTCATTGATAGTGCGCCTGAGTAGAGGTACCTGAATGATCTGAACATGAAAAACATGCGCAGGAAGGGCATGAGTACACCACAGCGGTACTCAGTAAGTGCCAAGCCTAACCTTGGTTGGGTAGTGAGAAGGAAGGTCAGGACCCTACTGAGATAAACATAATAAATAATAAGGTAACGGAAACAATCTAAATAAAGTCTACAACAAACATCTGAACTGGTTAAGCACGAGAGAGCAGTAATAGAAAGTAACGGTAACAATACAAGTAAATACTGTCCTCAACCAGGAAATGATAACCAGGGATCTCTTGGTATCCTCATCATGTGTATTAGGGATCTCTTGGTATCCCGATGATCTCTTGGTATCCTCAATAAGTAAGTCGGGGATCTCTTGGTATCTCGAGGATCTCTTGGTATCCTCAATAAGTGAGTCGGGGATCTCTTGGTATCCCAATGTATATATATAAACACGTGCCAGGGATCTCTTGGTATCCCACACCTTCAATCCAGAATAAGTCAAGTACAGGGGGATCTCCCGGGAAGCCATCCTGTAGTCCCAATTAAAAGCACACCACAACAACAACTCGTAATCTCAGAATAAATGCTAAACCAGTACAAGTAATTGAAATTTCTAGCCTAACATGCTTCACGGAGTGGAAATAGTAAAGTTAAACAATTAAGCAAGTAAGTCAGCTAAGCATGCTTCTCTAAGCTAGCACAGGCCAAAACCTACAGTTTAAAGGAACAAGTAAACAGAAAATCTCCATGTAAATACTCCAAGTAGAAACGGGTTTACAACAATTTGCTCAAGTACGCGCTCGTCACCTCACGTACGAGGTATTCAAATATTCAGAACAAGTCCTAAGGGGAAAAAGTCCCCCACACAAGGTTAGACAAGCCACTTACCTCGAACCGGCTCAATATCACTAGAAACCGCGCCCTTGCCACGAGTACCCGACTCCAAATGGCCCAAATCTATTCAATTCAATTACACATCGTAAATAATATTGCAAACAACTGGTTCCACTGTTAAAATTAAAGGTAGGGCGCGAAAATAGGTAAAATGACCAAAATGCCCCTCCAGCCAATGTCTCGAAATTTAATAATTTTCACATTTTCAGAACTCTCTTACTCTCACGAGTCTAACCATATAAAAATCTCCCAAATCGGAGGTCAAATGCCCTCTCAAAACCCAATAGTTTGGTATATGAACTTTTACCCCAAATTACCAAGTTTGTTTTATCCTAAATTCGAATTCAATGATGTATTTAGCTATATAATGATGAAATATAATGAAAAGGGATCAAAGAAACGTTACCCAATAATTTTATCTTCAAAACCCACTAAAAATCGCCTTCTCCTGTGCTCTCAATCGATTTTTCAAACTTATGAAATTAAACCCTCGAATTTTCTATTTCTGTCTAGACATTTCCGCTTCTGCGGACAAGGGACCGCTTCTGCGGTCCCGCATATGCGGACAAAGTGTCGCTTCTGCGGCTTCCACTTACCATCCTATTTTCCGCTTCTGCGTCTTTGCTTCTGCGGTTCCCAAGCCGCAGAAGCGAAAATACCAGAAGCCTGCTGCTGCTGCAAATGTTTCCTTCCAACTCCATAACTTGCCCGTTGAGCATCTGAAACACACCTGAGGTCCCCAGGACCTCAACCAAAAGCACCAATACTACCTAATACCTCATTCAAACTTGTACCAATCCTTAAAACACCTAAAACAACACCGGAAATCCAATTAAATCAAAGATTTAACTCTAAGAACTTCAAATTCCAACAAAACACGCTTTTGATCAAAAACCTAACCTAACCGAATCTCGCCCGAATGACCTAAAATTTTACACACACGTCCCAAATGACATGATGGAGCTACAGCAACTTCCGAAATTCAAATCCGACCCTCGGATCAAAAACTCACTATCAGACTGGAAACTTCAAAAATTCAAACTTCGGCATTTCAAGCCTAAATGAGCTACGAACCTCCAAAATACATTCTGAACACGCTCCCAACCCTGAAATCACCTAACGGAGCTAACGGAACCATCGGATTTTCATTCCGAGGTCGTCTTCACCCTGTTCCGATTACAGACCATTTTTCAACTCTCAAGCTCTCATTTAGGGACTAAGTGCCCCAAAACACTCCGACTCCTAACACCGAACGTCCCGGCAAACCAAAATAGCAGAAAAGAACTTAGGGGAAGCAGTTAATGGGGAATCGGGGCGTAAATTCCAAAAACGACCGGCCGGGTCGGTACACTTATTGTTCATCAGAGCTGTCATTTACTCTATTGTTCTTACTTTATTGTTCTTGGTCCATCTCGAGGTTACCACTGCTGAGTAACATTGGCTTGATTAACTTATTTCTTTCATTTCTACTTCATATTTCTTGAATATTAGTTGGTATTAAATTTAATCACATATCTTTAAAACTACAAATCAAATTTAATTGTTACTCATATTTTCGAGGTAAACAGTTTGGCGGCCACCGTGGGGCTAAATATAATAGTGATTATTTCTTTACTGACTCTTAGTACACACGTTATCTTTACGCTTTTTCTTGTCAAGATTTTCTAATTCTCAAGATTAAACATGTCTAACTAGTGAAATGCACATGTTTGTGACAACTAAGGTCTTGGTTTTCATGGGAAAAATAATAATTTAGGGGTTGGTGTACCACCTGTAAACCCAGGGGAAGTGCCAAATGTAGAACTAGTTGGTATCAGTTCACATATTGCTTTGGATGCAGATTTAGGTGCGGACCCCGGGGGGAGTGTCGAGAAGCCCGATCTGGAGGCCAGGGAATGCCAAGTATAGGAGATGGGGGAGTCAACCTCTAAGTTATATTCGAGATACCGCAAGATCAAAAAATCGCCATTGATCGACTTCAAAGTCAAAATAAGACTCCGAGTGTAGCCGAACATGAAAACACTCGACGTGCTGAACCAGCACCAGAGAGGTCAAACGAATATGACTCAGAGACTGAACCCCCCATTAGGAAGATGCTCGAAGAGCTCACCAAGAGGATCGAGTTTGGAGAAAAGAAGATTGAAGACAATGACAAAAAGGTGGAAACTTATAACTCCCGTGTCGACCAAATACCGGGAGCACCTCCAGTTTTGAAAGGATTAGATGCCAAAAAGTTCATACAAAAACCATTCCCTTATAGCGCGGCTCCTATGCCTATTCCTAAAGAGTTTCGCATGCCCGATATACCCAAATATAATGGGACGACCGACCATAATGAGCATATTACCTCATACACTTGTGGGATCAAAGGAAATGATTTGAATGACGCTGAGATCGAATCAGTCTTGTTGAAAAAGTTTGGAGAAACAATGCCGAAAGGAGCTATGATTTGGTATCACAACTTACCTCCTAACTCTATTGATTCATTTGCTATGTTAGCAGATGCCTTCGTGAAAGCACACGTTGGGGCCATAAAGGTGGTCATGAGAAATCGGACCTCTTCAAGATAAAACAAAGGAAGGACGAGATGTTGAGGGAGTTCGTGTCCAGGTTCCAGATTGAGTGAATGGAGTTACCACCGGTCTCGGATGACTGGGCAGTAAAGCTTTTATCCAGGGTTTGAATGAAGGAGCTCGATCGCATCCCGATAGTTAAAGCAGAATCTGATCGAGTATCTAGCTGTGACGTGGTCAGATGTGCACAACCATTATCAATCAAAAATCAGGGTCGAGGACGACCAGTTGGGAGCCCTCTCAGGTTTAGTTCATCCTAACAGATTCATAGCCAAACCCTCGAGGGATACAGACAAGGAGTAAAGGTCAAACAAGGAGCAGTATTAGTCGTATGTCGATCGAAAAAATAATGGCTCGAGCCGAAACACCCCTAGAAACAATCGGAGAAACGATCGTGGTCAAAGTTCTCGAGGAATCATGAGTAAGAGTGGGTTAGATAAGTATACCGACCCCATAAAGGCACCTCGATTGTCGGAGTACAACTTCAGCATAGATGCGTCGGGGATTGTTTCAGCTATTGGAAGAATCAAAGACACCAAGTAGCCCAGGCCTATACAAATCGATCCTTCTCAGAGGAACCCAAACCTAATGTGCAAGTATCATGGCACACATGGTCATAGAATAGAAGATTGCAGACAGCTAAGGGAAGAAGTGGCTCGGTTGTTCAACGAAGCTCATCTTCGAGAATTTCTAAGTGATTGAGCCAAGAACCACTTCGGAGAGAGAGATGCAAGAAAAAATGAGAAGGAAGAACAACAACATGTAATCCACATGATCATTGGCGGTGTCGACGTCCCACAAGGACCCCTGTTCAAATGCACCAAGGTATCGATCACCAGAGAAAAACGAACTCGGAGCCATGTGACCGAGGACGTCTTATCATTTTGTGATGAGAAAGCACAAGGCATATCCCAACCGTACAATGAAGTCCTAGTAATCTCTATTCTTTTAAATAAAATTCAAGTTAAACGTGTTCTAGTGGATCTAGGTAGCTTGACAAATATAATTAGATCGAGGGTCGTGGAACAACTCAGCCCACAAGATCAGATTGTACCTGCGTCCCGAGTCCTAAATGGCTTCAATATGGCAAGCAAAACGACAAAGGGAGAGATAACCTTACCAGTAAATGTAGCTGAAACCATATAGGACACGAAATTCCATGTCATCGAAGGCGACATGAGGTATAATTCACTCCTCGGGAGACCATAGATACACAACATAAGGGCAGTGCCTACAACTCTTCACCAAAGTTGAAATTCCCAACAGACAAGGGAGTGAAAACAATTTACGGAGAGCAACATGCTGCAAAGGAGATGTTTGCAGTCGAGGAGATGGTGCCGATACTAGAGCCTTCAACCTCGGAGAAATCGAGCACCAAAGGTAAGCAGGCGGCTAAATAGCAATCACCGTCCCCAGCCTTGACGGAATCGGAGCATCAGGTAATCGAGGATGAAGAAGAGGATTTCCTTACTCCTCGAACATTCGTCGTTCCTGAAGATTCCGATGCAACCAAGTCAACTATAGAGGAGCTGGAGCAGGTCATACTGATCGAATACATGCCCGAGAGAAAGGTATACCTGGGAACAAGATTAACCCCAGAACTCAGGAAAAAACTCATTCAATTTCTTATTGATAATACGGATTACTTTGCTTGGTCCCATTTAGATATGACAGGGATTCCACCAGAAATCACCACACATCGGCTAAGCATCGACCCCAGGTTCAAATCGGTAAAGCAAAACAGGAGGCCCCAATCCGAGGTGAAACATGCATTCATAAAGGACGAGGTAATCAAACTTCTTAAAATAGGGTTTATTCAGGAGGTAAAGTACCCCAAATGGTTAGCCAATGTAGTAGTAGTTCCTAAAAAAGGAAATAAACTTAGAATGTGTGTAGACTATAAAGACTGGAACAAAGCATGCCCAAAAGACTTTTTCCTACTTCCCAACATCGACCGTATGATCGATGCCATGACCGGCCACGAGATCCTAACTTTTCTCGACGCCTACTCTGGGTATAATCAGATTCAGATGAACCCGGAGGACCGAGAAAAGACTTTGTTTATTATTAAATTTGGAACTTATTGTTACAACATAATGCCCTTCGGGCTAAAAAATACAGGAGCTACATATCAAAGCCTAGTCAACAAAATGTCCAAAGAACAAATAGGTAAAACAATGGAAGTTTACACTGATGATATGTTGGTTAAGTCCCTGTGCGTAGAGGACTATTTGACTCATTTGCAGGAAACCTTCAAAATTTTGAGAAAATACAACATGAAGCTTAACCCAGAGAAATATGACTTCGGAGTTGGCTCGGGTAAGTTCCTTGACTTCATGATATCGAATTGGGGTGTCAAAATTAACCCCAATGAGATCAAGGCCATCGAGGATATCACGGTCGTGGATAGCGTGAAGGTCATACAAAGGCTAACAGGATGAATTGCTGCCCTGGGTCGGTTCATTTTGAGGTCGTCAGATCAGAGTCACCGGTTCTTTTCCTTGCTCAAAAATAAAAAGGATTTCGCATGGACCCTGGAATTTCAGCAAGCCTTAGAAGAATTAAAGCGATACCTATCGAGCCCACCTTTGCTTCACACCCCGAAGGTAGACGAAAAACTTTACCTATACTTGGTAGTATCCGAGATAGCGGTAAGTGGTGTGCTAGTTTGAGAAGAGCAAGGTACGTAATTTCCTATTTATTATGTAAACCAGACTCTAGGAACGTTGAAACTAAATACCCTCACTTAGAAAAATTAGCATTTGCATTGATAAGCGCATCTAGAAAGCTAAAACCATATTTTCAATGTCATCCTATATGTGTATTAACCACTTACCCCCTTAGAAATGTTTTGCATAAGCCCGAGCTATCGGGTCGATTGGCCAAATGGGCTGTCGAACTTAGTGGGTACAATATCAAGTATCAATCCCGAACGGCCATCAAATCTCAAATCCTAGCTGACTCCGTGTCGATTTTATGCCGACCCTTGTACTCGAAGTGGAGAAAGAACTCCTACTAAGTTCGGGTACATCATCGGGGGTATGGACCCTTTTCACTGATGGTGCTTCGAATGTGAAGGGGTCCGAACTTGGCATCGTCTTAAAACCACCTACGGGCTGTACCATCAGATAATCTATCAAAACTTCTAGGTTAACTAATAATGAGGTCGAGTATGAGGCCATGATTGCAGGTCTCGAACTAGCTAAAGGCTTGGGAGCAGAAGTCATTGAAGCAAGTGCAATTCACTGTTGGTGGTGAACCAAGTAAACAAAAGTTTTAAAGTTCGAGAAGATAGAATGCAATGATACTTGGTTAAGCTACAGGTAACTTTGCACCGCTTCAAGGAGTGGACTTTGGATCATGTGCCTCGAGAACAAAATAGCGAGGCCGATGCACTTGCCAATCTGGGATCCTCGGTCGAAGAAGATGACATCGTCCCAGGGACTGTCGTTCAGTTATCGAGGTCTGTGGTTGAATAGGGTCATGCCGAAATAAATTTAACAAGTTTGATGTGGGACTGGAGGAACAAGTATATCGACTATTTGAAAAATGGAAAACTCCCCTCGGACCATAAAGAATCGGGGGCCCTACGGACCAAGGCTGCTAGGTTCGCATTAGATGGAGATGGAACATTGTACATGATGACGTGCGATGGACCATTAGCGGTGTGTTTAGGGCCGGGGGACACCGATTATGTTCTACGAGAAATCCACGAAGGTACTTGTGGTAATCACTCAGGTGCCGAGTCTCTAGTTCGCAAAATCATTAGGGCATGATATTACTGGGACAACATGGAAAAAGATACTAAGGAATTTGTCAAAAAATGTGACAAATATCAACTGTTTGAACCAATGATCTATCAGCCCAGAGAACAACTCCACTCAGTCCCATCCCCATGTCATTTTATGAAATAGGGAATGACATAGTCGGGCCCCTATTGTTGCGACCAAAACACTCACGCAAGTGTACGCGATCGACAAGTAATATAGTAGTAAGTAAAGTATCATTCCCACGAGAAATTGTGATCAACTTCTCGACTGATATAGACTCAAACAATTATCAATTCAAGCTAAATTATCACAATATATATATATATATAT
>MU782937.1:0-14203 GCA_026770625.1 Nicotiana glauca | reverse complement strand
CATAATGATAAATTCAATATCTTCAATCTAAGCTTCAAATAACATAATCATCTAACATCCATGACCCCAGAATACTTGAGTTTTTAGCTACTCATATTCATACAAAAATCAATAATAAAAGTCTTAGACACAATATAAACAAAGAACTAGAAGAAATTTTAGAAGAACTCTTCGAATCCTTGCTCCAAGATGTTGTTCTTCTTCTCTTTTCCTAGCTCCAAGATGAATCTCCTCCTCCTTCTTCTCTCTAAAATCTGATCTTTCTCACCTTCAATAATGGAGGTTTACTTTAATTAAGTTGAGTGGATCCCTTCATTTTTCCCATTTTTCCCCTCAATAATACATTTTCCCGGACAGAAACGCGCGAAGTATCGCGTGAAGTTCACTTCGCGCATCTGGGAATGTTTGTCTTCCATTTTCTTGTCTCGTCTGTGCACGAACTCAACTCTGATGCGTTGTTTTTGCTCACAAATCATTTAAATTACCTTTTCAAGAATCATGTAAGCTCCTCGTCTTGCAAGGCATAAATCATGAATTTAATACAATTCATAATCATTTAAGCTCAAACATTTGTAAAATGCAGTAATTAAAGTGTTGTTACAACGACTAAAATACGAGTTTTTAGCCTATGATCACCTATCAACGGCCCCAGGTAAAGCTAAATTTATTTTGTTTATGACTGATTATTTTTCTAAATGGGTGGAAGCACAGGCCTTCGAAAAGGTTGGAGAAAAAGAAGTTATTAACTTCATCAGGGACCAAATCATATGCCGGTTCGGGATACCTTCCGAGATTCTATGAGACAATGGAAAACAATTCATCGACAACAAGGTAACAGAATTCCTCAAAGCACACAAAATAAATAGGGTATTATCAACACCATAACACCCAACTAGAAACGGACAGACTGAGTCGATAGACAAAACTATCATCCAAAACATGAAAAAAAGGTTGGACGATTCAAAGAGAAAATGGAGAGTAGTTCTACCCGAGGTCCTTTGGGCATATCGAACAACATTGAAGTCTAGCACTGGGGCTACCCCATTTTCTTTAGTGTATGGCTCTGAGGCCCTTATACCTGTCGAGGCCGGAGAACCCAGCACCAGGTTTTGACATGCATCGGAGGAGTAAAATCACGAGGCTATGAATACTGGCCTCAAGCTATTAGATGATAAACGAGAAGCAGTGCTCGTTCGGATGGCTGCACAGAAGCAGAGGATCAAAAGATACTACAATAGAAGGGCTGACATTCGACACTTGGGAATAGGGGACTTAGTTCTACGGAAAGTCACCCTCAATACTTGACATCTGAATGAAAGGAAAGTGGGCCCGAATTGGGAGGGACCATACCAAGTCTTCAGAGTTGTCAGTAAAGGATCGTACAAACTTAGCACAATGGAAGGTGAACAACTGTCAAACAATTGGAACATATCGTTACTCAAACGATACTATTGCTAAGGTATGAATGTATCTTTCTTATCCATTTGGATTTGAAACTAACTCATTGCAGGTGTTTGATCGAAAATATCGAAGGCACCCTTTTTACACGAAGGCCTTAGGTTTTTTTTTTTGGCAAACCGCTAGGCAAGTGCCTAGGGCTATTTTTTTTATAAATAAAAATCCAAATAAAATAAAATTACAGTGTCAGGTGGTCTAAAAAAATGAAAAAGATAAACATTGACGATTATATGATTCCTATTATCAATATTGAGTTTGAAACTCAACATTGATATTACATGTGATCTAACATGATGTCTTTGTTTAAAAACAATTCGTGCAAAAATAGAATCTGCAGTATCATTCCAATTTGTCACATGTATGTGCATTACTGTCATTGTCTAGTTGCAGTAGTAGAACAATGATGATTCAGTCCATATTTTGCTTCGACTTCTGGTGCTTTTGCTTTGTTCATGTTGTTGAATCCTTGATTTGTGAACCGCTAGGCATTTCCTCGAACGAGAACCCTCCAGTTCTTTCTTAATGGAATTATTAATTTAATTGGTCTTTTGCATGCTGAATATTCCCATACGTTGCCCCATGATTTAAAATCCCACAACTGCCTTTCGATGCATAGGCATTTACCAAAAGCATCATGCTTGCAAACTTTGTGGTGTCCAATATTGTTGGCATGTGCAGCCATTGTAGAACACGCTTGGTCCTCCCCTTTGTTTCCAGCTTTTTTCCACTGCCTTTATCTTATTGTTTCACTCAAGATGAAGACCAAATAATATTATATTCCAGCACCTTGAATGTAGTATCCCATTTGTTTTTATAATATCAATTGTCCAGTCCACCAATTTGTTTATCATTTTATGCCCTTGCCTTTCTTCGCCCTTGTGAAGAGGCCTTAGGTTTTAAAGCATGCATTGCACTCTTTTCCCTTTAGATAGGATTTTGTCCATAATGGGTTTTACCGGCGAGGTTTTTAACGAGGCAACAACTATATGCTACTTAAGGAGAACTCAACAGTATCCAAGGCTTCTTTTCAATCAACCTCAAATACTGGGGGCATCACCCTCAAAGGTCATATTTTTGAGGAAAATACTTCATGCCTAAAAGGGCCTCGATAGGAAAACTTTGTAATGGGCCAAACGGTCAGATGAACCGTGTCCATATAGAATAGTCAAGCCCCGATGGCAAAACATGTACTCATGTATCAATTATTTGTAGAAGCATTCTTTTTATATAAAAAATACTTTGTGTCTCAACGAAGTCTACTATTATACGAGCTATACACTTATAATCCTACGGGAAACAGCTCAAGAGCTAAAGCACGAATGCAACCCCGATATATCGGGGACTGTCATCAACAGTCAGCACATCTGAGTCATCGAAAACTCGAACTAATAAGACCTCAAAAAGGCATCCCCTCGATACAAATGCCAAGGCTAATATACTCGAGGACTAACTTTTCGAACAAGTTCGAAAGGTTAGCGGGAAACAAGTCCAAGAGACATACCAGAAGGCTACGGCCATATTAAAGACTGCGGTCATATAAAAAGGCTATGACCAAAATACTGCAGCTCAGAGATGTCCGACTTTCGCCATAAATTAAAAGGCCTTCAAACACTTTGAAAAAACTAGTTAAACCAGGCTACCCCTCGGCAAAAACAAAAAATAAAGGGCTTCGATAAAATTAGCCCTCGAATAATTTAAAGGCTTCGATAACATCAGCCTTCGAAACAACCTCAAGAGGTATTCAAATATGTTTACATAAATAAATTACTAATAAGGTTCCGATACGTCGAACCTTCAAAAAACCCAAACGGGTACAAAAAACACATGCTAAGGCATACTAAAATTTTGGGCCCTTACATAAAAAAGAAAAAGGGAACATAATCTATTCCGGGGTTACATTCTCGGAAGCATCCTCCTCAGGAGATACACCCTCGGCAGCTCTATCTTCGGGAACCTCCTCTTCCTCGGGGACACCTTCCCCGCCCTCGGAGCCACTCACAACATATTCATCATCATAAGAAACAAGAAACCCGACATCGGTTTCCAGTGCCTTTGCTTGGGCTATTTCTTCAGCAAGGTCAAATCCTCGGGCATGGATTTCTTCGAGGGTCTCCTTTCGGGCTTTGCACTTAGCCAAATCATTACTCCGTTTCTCCCAGTCGGAGGCCTCCCTTAGCTTTGCTTGAATAGCCGCGGCGTCCTTTAAGTATACGGCAATGGTCTTATCAGTCGTAGCCTTCATCTTCTCAACTTCAGTCTTGGCCTACGCAGCTTCGGCCCGGGCTCTAGCAAGCTCCGCCTCTAACTCCTCAATTTTCTTGGCCTAGGCCAGACTCTTCACTTTAATGCCTCAAAGTTGAGTTTCAGTTGAGTTTAGTTGGGCTGTAATAGTTTCCTTATCGACAGCGAGCCGATCCATGTTCTCTTTCCATCGATGGCAGTCAGCCTTAACTTGATCAGCCTTGCCCCAGAGCTGCCCAGTCATCTCCAACTTCTGTTGTAGCTGAGATTTCAAAGTGTTAGCCTTCGAAGTAAGGCCAAGAAAACCATACTCTATTAAAATCACAGTTACCTGCTCAGCTAGCTCGGTCTTATTTTCCCGAGCTTTGGCCAATTCGACCCGAAGGTCCTTAAGCTCCTCCTCCTTTTGGCTACATAGAAGCCTCAGCCGTCAAGGCCTTCTCTTCACCCAAAACCTTCCTGAATTCGCCCTCACATTTGGCTCAGCTCAGCTTTAAACTTGACGATGGCCTATACGTGAAATGAAGATATGTCAGAAGGGAAGAAAAAAGAAAATTTGGACAATGAAAGTTAGTATTTACCCGAGAGAGGAGACGTCGAGCCTCTTCGAAGAGGGTGGATGCATCGTTAAGGTCAACAACATCGTCAACCCCAGTAAAATATTCCCAAAAAGGGACTTCTTTGAGGACCTTGCTCGGGTCGGGCGTTTGCAGAGCCTGAGCATCCTTTATTGTATCGTCGGAGTAGGATGGAAGAGAAAGTGAGTGACCCATTGTCACGGACCTGAGCTCCTCACTCGGGTCGCTCTGATTAGTTTCTGCCCTCTCAGCATTTGTCCCCTCATGCATATTTTTTGAAGGAGGAGGTACGATCTCAATTTCGGGGGACTCGAGGGCCTTTCCCGAATCTTTCTTCAGGGTTCCTTCATCGAGAGGCAAGGTATTAGGTTCAGAGGACTTCCAGGTGTTGAATGGATGAATCAAAGTCCACATGTATGAGTTTTCTCCTCGACTTGCAAGTAGATTCCACCTCATCCTAGGTATCTTCGGGCTTTGAAGCCCTCTTTCTTTTGTGGTCTTTCCCCGATTATGGAATCAGGGATTCGGCCCCTTCCCCAGGTAGGGCTGGTCTCATTTCGGAGACATCTCCGATACCTGTATAAAAAACATGAATGAGACACCAGTAAAAGAAATGTATCAAAGCTTAGAAGGAGAACTTACCATGATTCTTGGCCTCCCATTTACCCCTCGATAAATCGCGCCATTTGCGCTCATCATACAAGGATGTGACTGCTAACTTTCGAACCCATTCCTTGAGGTCAGGGAATGCGTGAGGTATCCAAGCAACATTTGCAGAAAAGATGAAAATATTATGGAACATGGAAGCAGAATATGAAGAAGTATTTGTTAAGAAAATCCACTTATGATTAAAGTTCCATCTCTGTGGGAATGACATTTTGTCCCTGGGGATGACATCCGAAATCCTTACTCTGATGAACCGGCCCATCCAACCTCGGTCTTTGTCTTCATCGTTACTAACAAATAAGGCCTTCTTTTCGATGTTGCAGCTTGATAAGCCCTCGAAACATCCGGGGCCAATACAGCTGAATAAGATGATTGAGGGTAAATTCCAACCCCTCAGCCTTTCCAGAAAAATAGCGCAGCATGATCACGATGCGCCAAAAGGAGGGATGGATCTGGCCGAGAGTGACCTCATATGTTTTGCATAAGTCAATCACTACTGGATCAAGGGTACACAGTGTGATGGGGTAAGTGTAAACACTCAAGAACCCCTCCACGTGGCTGGTGATGCTTTCCTCGGGGCCAGAGATCTGAATCATCACCTCGTCTCCCCAGCTGCAGTCCCTCTTCATGGCTTTGAGGAACTTCTTCGATATTGAACAAATATACCGAGATACATGTTTGTATCGACCTAGAATATCGGGGGGATTTTCAATATTGAAGTCTTTTTTAATCATGCAAGGGCGGGGGTGATTTCTTCAAGAGTCGGCGGCACCACCAGTTTGGCCAGCCGGGATGTAGAAGAAGACGATGCTTTATCTTTTTTGGGAACTGTTTTGGAAGTTTTAGCCATGATTCTAAGCTAAAGAATACAGATGGTACCAGAACATAGTGTTTTATGAGAACTTGGTATTTTTCGGCATTTAAAGTGGCGGTGGAAATAGATGGAGAAGAGAGATGATCGGAGTAATTCACTACTACAAAAAGGACCTTTAGTGGCAATAAAAAACAGCATTGGCGGCAATAATAATAGCCGCTATATCATTTATCGGCAATTGATCTTTAGCCGATGATGCCGGGGTCCGTAAAGCCTTTAGCGGCGTTTCTGCCAAAAGCTGCTAAAAGGTAAGATTTATTACCGCTAAAACTCATATGCTTTAACGACAATTATTTGCGGCAATTATTATGGCTGCTAAACCCATTATAAAAACGACTAATAATGCTCCTTTAACGTCCATTTTTATAGCCGCTAAATTCAAAATATTTGTCGCTAAAAGTCCATACCTTTAGCGGTAATTGTTTTGTGGCAATTAAATTGGCAACAATATCTCTTCTAAAAATGTATTAGTATGCCCCTTTAGCGTCCATTTTAATGGATAGCAAAGTCAATTAAATTGCCTCTAAAAATCATCTTTAATAGCAATATAATGGTTACAATATCCCTATATAAACGTCTTAATCCTGTTAAATTGGAACTAAAATTCACAAGCTATAATGGTAAGTTTAGCCACCATTAATAATAGCTACTACATTCGACCAAAAAATAATGCAAATAACCAAAACATATTAATATTAATTCATAAATCTATAGTATATCAAATATTAACAAAAAAAAGGAAGTACTAATCCAAAATATTAATATCACAAAACCTTAAAAAAATAAATCGTGTTGTTTGAAATAAATAGCTAATGTCATTATATAACTAATCTTAACGAATAATAATCTTCAAATAATCTCTGAAACTCTTATGTCATATTGAAATCTTCCACCCGCTAAATTATCGAACATCAGACTGTATGACCTGAAATTATAAAATAACTATGCCAATAGATAAAATATAACAATAGCAAAGCATGTCACTTTAATCTGCTCAGAATACTAAATAGATTAGACAGAAGCAAAAGCAATTGCAATTGTGGAAGCTTTCAGATACAAGGTTTTGGAGAACAAAAAAGAGTTCAAAAGAGAGGATATGGAGTAAAATGTCAATACATATTAAGTATTCAACATCCCAAGAGTGGTTTGGCACAAAAATAATACTTAACTATAGGAGGAAGAAACAGAAGAGAAGTCTCACAATTGGCACACAACAAACACTGCCCAGTCTTTTATTGACGATGCAGGGATTTTCAATGAATCATACGAAGATCTTAAGGTGCATGAAGGGGTCGAGAACAACATATACAACAAGAAGAATATATAAAAAGGAAGATTGGGAAAGAAAATCACATATTAATACATGGAATAGGTCAGAAATTTGGGTGCAAAAAGGCAAGACCACCACGATGCTTTGCTGCTGTACAGAACTGGAAAATCATATTGTG
Organism: Nicotiana glauca; assembly: GCA_026770625.1. Lineage (NCBI taxonomy): Eukaryota > Viridiplantae > Streptophyta > Magnoliopsida > Solanales > Solanaceae > Nicotiana > Nicotiana glauca. Next base: position 6,938 of record MU782937.1, on the reverse strand, counting down.
GCAAGCTGGTGATCAACAAGGAGAGGCTGCAATCGTTACACGTACAGGAGATATAGAGCAGCATGGGACTGGAGATATACAATGATCATGCAATACATATCTATGGCTCACAATGGTGCAAATTCAGAAAATAACTACATGTGTAATGGGCTATGGCAGAAGGATCAGTTGATGAGAGACAATAAGAAATATCTGTGTATAGCCACTAATGCCAGGATAGGTACTGTTGATTGTAGTAAAACAAAATGATAGCTCTGATTTAGTACTAGATGTGTTAAAGTTATTAAAATAAGAAACAGAGAAGTTTCCTCATGTAAAAGTACATAAATACTGAATGTGTGCATTCAACCATTCACTAAGGGACAAAATAACTATCATGTCTTATATCTGGAAAGCAATGCAGAAAAACAAAACAAAGAAAAATCTAGAAAGTTTCCTCATCAAACAAGCACACAGTTCTAACTGTCATAGATAGCAGGACCAATAGCAGAAACTGTTGGAACCCAGAGAACAAGCTTCAACAGTAGCAGTAGCATATATTGAACCAACTGTACATGTAACAGTAGCAGAGATGGAAGAAACTATTGAAAACCAGAAATTGGAGACTGAGGACCTACATATATTGAACCAACAGAACCTAGAGAACAAGCTTCAATAGTAGCATGCCTTTATACTACAGATAAACGAGCTAAACTTTTTAGATACATTCTATGAGCTTCCATAAATAAGGATTTCATATGTATCATTATAGTTTCATGTCAGCTTCTGCACAAAGTGACAGACAATCATCTGCAGAGAATAGTTTTTTGGGTGTCTGATATACTTATCATGCTAGAAACATTGGCTACTTCTAGTGACGACTTTTAAGAATATGACTAAACAGCTTATGCAGTGTCCTTCAATCCAATTCTATGATTTTCTCAAGTCTCCCTTAATCAGATATCTTTAGCAGTAAGTGTTTGCTTTTAGGGATTCAAGTCAAAGTCAAGCTTCAGATGGTGGTATTTAAAGCGTTAAAATCCAAAAGCAAAATATGCCTGGAAGTTGCTCCAGAATTTGATTTCCAAAATATGCCAGCAAGCTTTTGGTGTTTGTGCTAACTCTTGCAAGTTTACATGAAAATGGAAGGAGGAAAATTCAAACAATAGAAAACTCAAATAGTAGCTTGCCGAAGAATAAAGATGAATAGTACCGTGAGACATTGAAGTATTTTCAGCAACATTAGGTATCCTTGATGTTTGTGGTATTCGTTCATGGCCACTATTGGCAGCATGGACCTGATAAATATTAACACACCAGATAACAATACTTTTATAGGATTAAAACGCCATTAATAATGTACATAACTTATAAAATCGAGTTACATGTTCACTTGATGTGTCATTGATATTTTGAGGCATAGATTCATTGGAAGCATATTTGCGCATCAATTGTCGCATTTCGAGTAATTCTGCTTGCATCTTCTCCTGATATTGTTTGATCGGATTTATTTCTTCATTGTGTTTATCCTTTAACTCGGTTATCTCTTGTGTTAACCTTTGGACAGCTTCATTAGACGAATCCTCTCCAATAATATTTTCTAAGGAAGATCTACTACCCCATAGAACAGAAGGAGTTGGACCAAGTCCTAAACAACGAAACATATCCACTTTTGTCCTTTCCGAACACCTGAGAATACACATCGCATTCACAAGCAACAGCGCGAGGAGGTTGGTCAGTAGAGCTCTCACTATTGTTCGTCCTTTCATTTACCATTTCCTGGCCATAAAATACATAAATCCAATTTGGAATTCATTTATTCGCTTTTATGTTTTTTCCTAACTATTTCACAATTAAGAAAAAAAAAGAAATCTTATGATTGCCTTGACAGAATCATCATCCAGTGGTCTGCCATTCTTACGTTTTGTATGAGTTAATATGAAAACTTGTGCTCGTGTAGGCTCTATCCCATTTACAGCCTAATACAATAAAATTTATGTAAGATATGCGTGGAAAAACAATTAAAACATCATAGTTAGTAATTTGAACAAGTTTACCTGCTCATCCATCAAGGTAACAATACTTTTGGATCCTCCTATGTGAGGCTTCTTTTGATTGGCCCTATTATTTCTACTTGCTTGGGTACACCTCTGTCATTGAAATATTAAAATAATATCTTAAGAATTATACATAAAAAATTGCGCATAACTAAAATTAAAACACTGAAAATAATCAAGTAGAGGTGTTTTAAAAATTTGTTAATACCTTAGCTTTATCTGAAAGCCAATACGCGGCAAGACCACTCCATTGATCTCTCGGTATGCGACTTGGTCTATTTTTCAGCAAAAGATCTTTAGTCTTATATTTTTGCAAATACTCACCTTTTAACTCACACTTGTAATCTTTCCATTTCTTTCCTAGTGACTTTATGACATAAGCTTATCCTCGTCTTGGGATAGAGAACTTCTTCTAAAAAAAATAAAGCCAATATTTAGAAAAAAAATATCATGTATAAAAGATTGAACTCATTCATATAATAATAATAATAATAATAATAATAATAATAAATAAATAAATAATAATAACTACTCCATACCCTCACAAAATCTACCAATTTCTTCTTTTCCTCCTTGTCAAAATTTCTCCAATCATCTACATGTAAAGGTGTTAGTTCTGGAGTTCTCGCAATGATTCCTAGAAAGCTAGCAAGCTTTCAACCTTTTTCCCCAATAGCTTGGTTACAATTATTAAACGGCACATCAACTACTTTTTCCGGAGGAAGTTTCCAAATATCTTTTAGTAAAGTACGCTCATGAACCTTTCTTGGCTCAAAATTACCTAGAAAAGAAGATTCAAAGGTCATCAAATGGCAAAAATTTATATGGTTAAATCTGTTAAATAACAGTATAATGACAAAACAATGGACAACAAAAATCGTATACGTTTCAACACTAACTATATACCAACGGGTAAGTGTTATCTTCAATTAAATAGTGAATGTACATATGACCTTCAAAGACACTCTAATTTGGATTAGTTCTCAAATTCGACCAAATTTATTTTTTAATAGTGAATATTAACGTAATATTATCTGTATTTGTAACAGATATTTTTTCAATCCGTAAAAGGCCCACCATGAGTGCTTCCTCCATTACCATGAAGTGCTTCCTCCATTACCATGAGGTGCTTCCTCCATTACCATGAGTGCTTCCTCCATTAACTCCACTAAATGAGTGGAATTGCACTATAAATAGGTGGTGAGCAAATTTTTGAAACACACAACAAGAAGAAAAACGGATAGAACACTCGATATACACTCTGTATACATTTGATATACACTCTGTATATACTGAAAAACCGAATTGCAATCTGATATCCTCTTCGGTAAGAATTCAACATCGGTTATACATTGCATTCCTTCCTCTCAGAATTTTCATTCAACTTCTGAATTGTCCTCCTTTATTCTGTATTATTTTTAACTGCAAATAAAGCATCCGTAAGTATGATTTGCTGCCGAACTTTGTGTTCGTTGAAACACTGGGGTTTGAAGTACCGCTACACCAGTGTGTAATTCGTTCTATCCTGGGAGGAAATAATCCATAACCTTGGGTACTGGGAGGGATTAAATTCCTTAAGGAAACACTGTGAATTCAGTGGGCTCGAATTAATTACTGTCTCATTTATATTTACGTTTATACGCTAACGTTTTTTATTTTCCAAAATTATTATTTACAAATACAGGATAATAAACAAGGAATCAACACGCTTAAGGAATTTAATTTTTTTTTTATTTCTGTATTTGTGTTATCCTTATTATTCTAGAAACTAAAACCTTTGTGGTTTTATGTACTCCCGTTTTGGAGAGTAAAACCTTCGTGGCGTTTTGTTGGAGATTAAAATCTACGTGATTTTTTAACTCTAGTTTTAAACGTTTGTTTGTGTCATTTTTTTTAGAAAAAATGGCTAATGAAAGCGGAAACCAAGTTGTTCCGATGGTGACTGTCAACGCATCGACAAGCCATCTTCCAACGATGACATTCAACGCATCGACAAGCCGAACACCGGCGTTGGGTACCGACTGAAAAACCCGAAAAATTTTTCGAGATTGATTTCAAGCGCTAGCAGCAGAAGGTGTTCTTCTACTTAACTACGTTATGTCTACAGAAGTTAATCAAGGAAGATGTTCCTGATGTGCCCAATGAAACTCCAGAGGATGAAAGCTTTCTCGTGATTGAGGCGTGGAAGCATTCTGACTTTCTAAGCAAGAATTATATTCTTAGCGGACTGGATGATAATCTGTATAATGTATACAGTGGCGTGGAAACGTCAAAAGAATTATGGAATGCGCTTGAAAAGAAGTACAAAACTGAAGATGTCGGGATGAAGAAATTCGTCGCCGCAAAATTTTTGGACTACAAAATGGTAGATAGCAAGTCTGTTATTACCCAAGTCCAGGAATTGCAAGTGATTATTCATGATCTACTTGCTGAAGCTATGTTTCAAATAAATACTAATGTTGAAAGTAAAAATTTTAGTATTTTTACTAACGGAATTTTCATTGAAGGTCTTGTCATCAATGAAGCATTCCAAGTAGCAGCAATAATTGAGAAGTTGCCTCCATTATGGAAGGACTTCAAAAATTATTTGAAACACAAACGAAAGGAGATGTCCCTTGAAGATCTCATTGTTAGATTGAGAATCGAAGAGGACAATAAAGCTGCTGAAAGGAGAGGCCGTGGAAATTCAACAATAATGGGAGCAAATATTGTTGAAAATAACAAAAAGAGGAAGAAGGCTTCTGGTCCGAAATACAACCCAAGAAAGAAGCGGTTCAGTGGAAACTGCTACAACTGTGGGAAAACCGGACACAAATCTACGGAGTATCGTGCTCGGAAGAAAGACAAGAAAAAGGGTCAAGCAAACATGGTAGAAAAACATGATGATATTGATGACTTGTGTGCCATGCTTTCTGAATGCAACTTGGTGGGCAATCCTAAGGAATGGTAGATTGATTCTGGAGCCACTTGCCATATTTGTGCCGTGAGAGAAGCATTTTCTACATATGCTTCTGCTGGACCTGAAGAGACACTTTCTATGGGAAATGCTGCTACAGCAAAAATTGAAGGATATGGGAAGATATTCCTGAAAATGACTTCCGGCAAAGTGGTAACTTTGAACAACGTCCTTCATGTTCCTGAGATTAGAAAAAATTTAGTCTCTGCTGGACTTCTTGTTAAGCACGGTTTCAAGTGCGTTTTTGTGTCTGACAAGGTTGTAATAAGTAATAATGATATGTTTGTAGGAAAAGGTTACCTTACCGAGGGCCTTTTCAAGCAGAATGTAATGATTATTGAAAATAATAATAAAATTTCAGCTTCGTCTTACTTACTTGAGTCAAATAATTTATGGCATGAACGTTTGGGTCATGTCAATTATAAAACCTTGCGAAAAATGATTAACTTGGAAGTATTGCCTGAGTTTGAATGCGAAAAATCAAAATTTCAAATATGTGTGGAATCTAAATTTGTTAAACATCTTTATAAGTCGGTTGAAAGGAATTCAAATCCTTTAGACTTAATTCACATTGATATTTATGACATGAAGTCAATACCATCTCACGGTGGAAAGAAGTATTTCATAACTTTTATTGACAATAGTACTCGATATTGCTATGTTTACTTACTTAATAGTAAAGATGAAGCAATAGATGCATTCAAGCAATACAAAAATGAAGTTGAAACTCAACTTAACAAGAAAATCAAAATGATAAGAAGTGATAGGGGTGGTGAATATGAATCTCCTTTTGAAAAAATATGTTTAAATATGGAATTATTCATCAAACAACAGCCCCTTACATGCCCCAATCCAACGGGATTGCAGAAAGAAAGAATCGTTCATTAAAGGAGATGATGAACACATTATTGATAAGTTCTGGTTTGCCACCGAACTTGTTTGGGGAAGCCGTTCTTACGGCTAGCCGAATACTAAATCGAGTGCCCCATAGCAAAACACAATTCATTCCATATGAAAAATGGAAATGAAGGAAGCCCAACTTGAATTATTTGAAAGTGTGGGGGTGTTTGGCAAAAGTGCAAATTCCTAAACCCAAAAGGGTAAAAATAGGTCCGAAAACCGTTGATTGTGTTTTCATAGTATATGCGACCAATAGTAAAGCATATCGATTTCTGGTTCATAAATTAGAAAATCCCGACATTCATAATAACACGGTTATAGAATCAGATAATACTAAGTTCTTTGAAAATATATATCCGTATAAAAAGGAATGCGAGTCGATTGGTGAAGGATCTAAACGACCTCGAGAAAAAACAAAAGAAAGTACATTTAATCAGGAGGATCCAAGACGTAGTAAACGTCAAAGAACGTCTACTTCTTTTGGACCAGATTTTGCGACTTTCTTATTGGAGAATGACCCTCAAACATTTAAAGAAGCTATGTCTTCTTCGGAATCATTATTCTGGAAAGAGGCAATCAACAGTGAAATAGAATCGATATTGAACAAACATACATGGGAATTGGTTGATCTTCCTCCTGGAAATAAGCCTTTGGGTAGTAAATGGATTTTTAAAAGAAAAATGAAAGATGATGGCACTATTGATAAATTTAAGGCAAGACTTGTTGTCAATGGGTATAGACAACGAGAAGGTCTTGAATACTTTGATACATATTCTCCAATGACGAGAATTACTTCCATACGAATGCTAATAGCTTTATCTACAGTTTATGGTCTTGAAATTCATCAAATGGACGTAAAGACAACCTTCTTAAATGGAGATTTGGAGGAAGAAATCTACATGGAATAGCCTGAAGGGTTTGTGGTTCTGGGTAAAGAAAAGAAGGTATGTAAACTTGTTAGGTCCCTCTATGGACTAAAACAAGCACCCAAACAATGGCATGCGAAATTTGACCAAATAATGTTGTCAAATGGTTTTAAGATAAAT
>MU782933.1:3322-23160 GCA_026770625.1 Nicotiana glauca | reverse complement strand
TCCTAATTAATTCCCTTTTATTTATTTTTAATTTTTGGAATTCTTTACTTGGGGTAAAAATCACGTGCTCACAATTCCTACCAACCCGCTGCCCTTGAATCCCTTCTCTCTCAAACTCTCTCTGAAACCTAAGGCTAACCTTAGCCGCCACCACCCAAATCCACCCTAATCCCCTTCGATTCTCACCTAATCCATGGACTCCCATGGCTATTTGAGGGGTGTATTAGTCTCCTATGGCTCCTGGTTGTTTGTTTTCGTGATTTCATGGACAGATCTCAAAGAGATCTAGTCCAATCTTGGCTCAACTTCTATCCATGGCCTCTTTCTGGCCATCCATGGTTGTTCGAGTCAGATCCTTGACTTTTCCGGCTAGATCGGTAACTTTTCAATTTCCTTCTCATTTTTTTGGGTTCTCCGAAACCCTAACCATAAAGGCTTTATGATTTTTCTTTCAGATCTATCATAGATATGTTTAGATCTTTCTCCTGGTTTAACTTGACTGAATCTAAAGTTCTTACCTTTTCAACTCAGCTCTATCAAAACCCTATTTCCTTATAAATTTTTCTTCACTCATTGCTATGAGTTTAAAGACTTTTTTGTTTCTGTGTGTTGATCTCCTTTACCTGTTACTATAGTTTCTTTGCTTTTGATTATATGTGGCTACTTAACTTGCTGACGACCATGCTTCTAGTAAGTTCTTTTACTGCTGAGCCCTAGCCTATTCCTATTACTGCTGTATGAATGTGTGCATCTAGTTGTTTCTTTTGTCAATACGGTTAGCTTTGCATGTTCATTCTTCTCTATTTATTTGGCAAAGTGCAAAATCTTGATTCTTTCTTGATTGATATTAATTTCCTCAAGTTACGAGTGATTGCAAATATTTTCTTATACACCCCTGGTTTCACTTATTTTGTTTAAATTGATTGATTCCCTTCCTTTGATGTGATATTTTACCCCTACTGAGCCCTTTTCCAAAATTAAGTAAATTTCTATACTTAGACTCAATTATTTACTCTATACTTTTAATATCCTCTATATGGTTAGAAATCAATTTTTCTCAAATTGGTTTTCTTTCCTTAATTATTCTTGTCAGTATCCGTTTGAACAAAAATTCCTTGATTAAAGAGAAGTACTTGTATGAATTGATTCTGATTGTGATTATTTCCATATTTGTGTTAAGCCTTTACTTGTTACCTTATTTTCTGCTCGTTTTCAAAGTTATAAATATCCTACCCTTTCTTCTCTAAACACACTAACAACTGAGTTCAAAAACACACACTCAAAACTCTATCTTTCTCTACTATTACTTGTGCTACTGCTTTGTCTAGCCGGCTGAAAGACAAGGCTAGACTGTGGAATCCTACTTGCTTTACCTTTCTGCACCTTGCTTTCTCTACTGGTTCTGCCCTTTTTGTGTGAGCCTTGCTTTGGGACCCTTGAGCTCCCTCTGAATATGGACACACAAGAGTTGGCCCTTCTACACTGGACTCATTCTGTTTAGTTATGCAAATCTAGGTGTGAACGTTGCCCGGGATCCCTTAAGGTCCTTAGGGAACTCTGACACACCCAGATATGAGAAAGACTTTGGAATAATATTGGCATTGAGGTGATTCATCGCATAACTCAGAAGGAAGTCAAGATCAAGCTTCATATGGTTGTAAATTCTTATTTTTTTTACTTATTTTGTAATTCAATCATTTGATCTGTAATAATTTATAAACAAGTATAGGTTTGGCTAGTGAAAAAGGATGGTAAATATGCATGCTATCAAAAGGGGTAGAAAGCATGCTATTAGGTTTACATTCCTACTTGCGTAATAGAATCCATGCTTAGGGCTCATTTCATGCATTAGAGATCATGTTACTTAAGATTTACACTTACTATTTTCAGCATGTCCATTTCACTATCATATCACTTAGAAAATACTGCATTAATGTGTTAATAACGGTGTTTTCTGCGATCATGTTCCTACTGCCACGCAAACTTAGAGATCCTGTTTTAGGCTAAACAACACTAACACGCATATCATCTCGGCATATTCTGGTAATCATGTCTAAATGCTGTAATATTGGAGCCTATAGAAATCCTTCTTAGGATTATGCATATATGTCATTTTGCATCCCTTTACATTAGATACCATGTCTTTAGGATTTCATTCATATTCGCTTAAACATGCTTAGGCTAACTATGAGTGCATAAAAAGGGAATAAAACATTTTTACTTAGTCTTTACAATTAACTGGCAACAATTCTATGTGTTGAACACCTAGAACATCATGTTTTAGGTAATAATAATCTCCAAACTATCTTAATAATCCTAAATAACTACTGAATATTGCTTGCGCCTAGACAAGCCTTAGGAAATTACTTAAATAAAATTGGAACTACCTTTGTTTAATTATTGCTTGCTACAACCAACAGACAGGCCTGATTCGGACTTCTTTTCTGAGTTATATAATGAATCTGGTTCTGACTCAAACACCCTGCTTTAGGAGTTTAAAATTCATACCTTAATCGTGTTTAAGTCGTGCTATTTATATGGATTATTTGCGGAGGTATACATCAGCCTTCTAAGTGCTTACATGTCTCCCCTTTAAATGCAGTCTTATGTGTTTTTGTATGTCGCCTTAGCCTTTTTACCTTTAAACCTAAGAGTCAGCCTAAAACCTCCCTCTTATAGGAATAGTAGTCCTAAATGCCTCCGAGACTGATAGGAATGGGACGGGTAACAACATGCAATAGCGGTCGAGACCAATCCTAGCTTTAATACCTTTATGGGTAGGAAGGGCAGATATGGATATGATGACCGGTGCGCTAATACCACGTGTATCCCCTCTTCTGAGGAGTGTCTTACCGGGTATTGCATTGATGTGATTCATATTACAAACAACCCTAGGACACTCCCTTTTATATTTACAAGCATGCTTTAGATTATAACTCTTTTCAAGATTTCATCTTTCAATAATGTTTTTCAAGCACTTTTGTATTTAAATCCCCGATTATTTGAGCCTTACTTGTTTATTTGCTAATTGCACAAATTCACAAAAAACTATCTGGCCGGAAACCACACTAGTGGATCCTAAGGGGTGCCTAACACCTTCCCCTTGGGATAATTTCAAGCCCTTACCCTATCTCTGGTTACCAAACACAGTTGCAGTTGAACCTTATAGGTGCCCTAACGCACCTTAAAATTGTTAGGTGGTGACTCTTCAAATACCCAATTTATGAAAGGAATGAGTCATCACACCACCATGAATGTCGAAACCCGCACTCCTCTCTGCGATGAAAAGCGGAAAAAAGGGGGGCGACAGCATGGCGACTCTACTGAGGATTTTTAGGCTTTTACCATTTTAGATTGTTCTTGTGAATTTTTACCTCTCCCTATGTGCAATTATTTGTTTAATTCCTTTAAGCATTTAATTTCTTCTTTAAAAGCAAAACTGACATAGCTCCCTTGTTTCTTTCCTTTATTGCTTTAAATTATGAAACTGCTGTATTTATCGCTTTCTTAACGTGCAAATGCATGTTAACATGCTTTTAATTATTGCATAATCATGCTCAACATCATACTTCACTCATGCCAAAGAAATACTATAGCAACACTTTTAATGAATGGTTGCGCTCTTCCTATATCATTACCCCTTAAATTTAGAAAGGAATATTTGCGGTAAAACTAGTAGAACAGCGGTGCTATCAATAGTTCCGTGCCTTCCCCCTTGAGTTGTCCGCTCAAGGGTAGCAGTCTAAAACCCCATGGAAACCTTACTCTATTCAAATGCATCATGGTCAAACCTAGCCAGATCAGTTATATTGTTCACATAATGATCCTTTAAGATAACCTTGTCTAAAGCCCACTGGGTTTCCCTAAACCCAAACGGACGTCATCACGTTCTATGCATTTATTTGGAAAACTAAATGCTTCATGCTAATTGTTGATATTAAGTAGTCGAGTCTGGTGGGGGAAAGGCCTAACCTTATTTACCTTGCAGAAATGTGAGACACAAAGTCCCCAGATTTGGCATGGTCACCAACATCCACCCAAGGTTGCTAAGCTGGTGGAGAGATTTACACTCTACTGACCAAAATCTCATCAGAAAATATTTGGGAAATCTACCATCGCTCCTGGAGATCCAACCTAATAACATGATCATAGAAGCTGCCACATTGTTTTGGGATTGTGAAAGGGCTGTGTTCCGCTTTAGGGACATTGAGATGACACCTTTGCTAGAGGATATAGGAGGACTAGCCGATCTAGTGTGGTAACTCTGAGTTTGTTAATGCCTGATAATCGCAAAGGCAGTGGTTTCCTTAAAATGATAGGTTTGAAGAAGAATACATAATTTACATGCCTGAAGGAATCATACATCCCTTTTGACTTCCTCTACGAACAGTAAATCTAACCATACCTACCCTGATGAGTCTGCCATCACGTCCTTGGGACATGTCCATCGTAGGGTTTTCGTCTTCATGTTTTGCTTCCTAGGTCTGATCGTATTTCCGACGAAGAAAGGTAGAATTCATACTAGACTGGCTATAGTAACCAAGACCCTAATGGAGAGGATTGGTGGGCAGGCATTCAGGATTGTACCCATGATCATTGTAGACATATACCGAGCCTTAGAGAAATGTCAACAAGGAGCGGAACACTTCGAAGACTACAATCTGCTACTTCAACTTTGGCTTATGGAACATCTCCAAAAGGGCGAATACCGACAAGAAATTTAGCGAAGGGCCTGGGATGATCACATCACTTTCCACCATCCAAAGCGAATTAATTACATCCCCGACATGTTTGCTCAGCCTTAGAATGTCAAAGGATGGGTTGAGCTTTTTGATAATCTGACTGAAGAACATGTTCAATGGATGTTCGAATGGTTTCTGACAGAGGAGTTCAACGCCCGATCCAGAGATGCACCTTTCCTGATACTGATTGGTCTAAGAGGAACATACCCTTACGTCCCTCTTCGAGTTATGAAGCAGGCTGGTAAGAAGCAAGTCATACCCAGGGTCGATAAGATGAGCCACTTTTAAGCCGACTTCCAAAACAATGATAGTCCCTACAAGTGCCAAGCACAACACATGTGGCATTGCAAGATCATAATGGGGAAAGACACCATCGAGCCAGACAGATATCATTCCGATTGTACTCCTTTCTATTCAGGTTGGTTGGAAGACAATCATGATGGTTTAGGCCAGCCAGGGTTTGTTCGAGGTCACAGAATTGTATATGGAAAGGCCGAGGTGCAAGACAAGTACAACCAACTGTGCAAGAGGATATGTGAGTGCGAGAGCCAACATCGCAAGATACAGGAGTCTAACAAGAAGCTGATTAAGGAATGGAAAGACATGGCTACCAACACCAACAAGAGGTTAGGATACTTGGAGCGAGGCATAGTAGAACTAGAAAGAAAATTTCTCAAAAGGGTTTAATATTGTCAAGAGGATAAAGGGACCGAAGATGGACATCTAGCTAGAGCATACCTGTTGCTGGGACTTCGTGAGTTGGGGAAGTTGTTCGACGGAGCCAAGGATACCAAATCTGGGGAAGGTCCTTCTAGGACCAAGTAGATAGGAGTTTATCTTTTTTGCTTTAAAATGTAATAAGGCAAATGGCCATTAGCAACTTTTATTTCCTGTTCATTTGATGTCGATTTGGGATTCGTCTTAGTTTTATCAATAAAATGAGGCATTTAGCATTCCAAGTTCTCCAAATCAACTTGTCGCTAGGCCCACCTCTGGCACAATGAGGTTCCCAAATTAGGACACATTTTACATTCCTGCACTATGTGTTTAAATATTACTATATTTTTTGTGACCCTCACTAACTTGGTTACCTTTTGTTTTATTTTAGTTTTGTTATTTCCCTCCCCAAAGGTTAGTTCGTGCACTCTGGCATCGTCATCTTATTCCACGAGATCCAGGGGCCCTCCACCCACTCCTCCTCTTAGTCCTGTTAAGAACAAGAACAAAAGTAAGATGGAAGATTTGAACAACATCAGAAAAGAAAACACAGCAGAGGCCACTAATGGCCATGATATTTGGGTTCCCAACGAGAATGTGTTACAACTTGAACAGAAATTGTTGAAGTTCCACGAAGAGCTCGATCAGGTTCGAAATCTGGCCAACCTATCATTTTCCCTCAGCACACCAGACGCCAACTTCCCCAATGTTCAAAACCCCACACCTCCTCAAAATATCCCAAAACAATGCAATCATCCCATTGCTCCATCAAAAAAACCAATTTAACACTAGCCATACCCCAAACAACACTCCGCTACTCATCCAGAACCTCAAAACTCTGCTAATGACAATTTCCACGCCCATACCCCAGGCCACCATAACAATCCCATCTACATGGAGACCATTCCACACTCCACCCAACCTATATCTTGTGCACCTGATTCTGATGAAAAGGATCTGCTAATCAAGAACTTGGTTGAGGAACTTAAGAAATTAACCGGCCGAATTCAGGGCGTTGAGGGAAGCAAAGGGATCGAAGGGCTGACCTATGAGGACCTCTACATACAGCCTGATGTCTAACTGCCTGAGGGGTACAAACCTCCTAAGTTCGAAATATTTGATGGTACAGGTGATCTAAGGGTCCATCTGAGCACATATTGCGACAAGCTGGTCGGAGTAGGAAAAGACTAAAGGATCCACATGAAGATGTTCATGAGGAGTCTGAAAGGAGATGCGATATCTTGGTACATCATCTAACATCCCAAAAAATGGTCGATCTGAGTAGGTATGGCATCTGACTTTATGGACATGTTCAGGTTTAATACAGAGAACGCGCCAGACATATTCTATATCTAAAATCTAAAGAAGAAGCCCACGGAGACATTTCGTGAGTATGCTACTCGCTGGAGGTCTGAAGCTGTTAAAATCAGACACGCCTTAGAAGAAGAACAAATGAACAAGTTCTTTGTCCAGGCTCAGGACCTGCAGTACTATGAACGATTGATGATGATTGAGAACCATAAGTTTTCTGACATTATCAAACTGGGGGAACCAATTGAAGAAGGTATTAAGAGCGGTATGGTTACAAACTTCGAGGCCTTGTGAGATAAAAATAAGACCTTGCAATCTGGTAGTGTGTCTAAGAAAAGGGATGTAGGAGCCGTGATGGTTACACAAAGGACCAAGTCTCACCTTAAATACCAAGCCTATCCAACACCTCCACTCACATACCAGCCAACTCCAAATTACCAAGCACCCTCATACCAAGCTCCACCACCAACTTACCAGTCATCTCCACCTCCTACATATCAACCTACCTCACCCAGATACTCCCAACCCACTCATGTTTACCAAACTTACAATGCCCAACCATCCCGTTATCAATCACCCCCTGCGTGCTAAAATTTCCCTAGAGCCTGACCTAATTTTGATTGAAGGCCTCCAAAACAATATTCAACCATCGCTGAGCCCATCAACCAGCTATATGAGAGACTCAAAGCTGCTGGTTACATCACCCCTGTCCCTGCTACAACCCCTAAAAACCCTTCTCAGTGGGTTAACCCAAACAAATCCGTGAACACCACTCCGGTATGAAAGGGCACACCATCGATGAATGCCGCTCCTTGAAAGACAAGACACAGTCTTTGATTGATAACAATATCATTGTGGCAAAGGAATCCGCTCCAAATGTCTGTAACAACCCCCTACCAGACCATAAGAGTGGGGGTATTCACATGATTGAAGTAGAGGATGACTGGGATCTTGAGGGATCCATCAGGTTGATCGTAGAAGGCAATAACCCAAAGAAACCATCAGTTACTCTCAATCCGATTACAGTCCAAATCCAACCGTCTGAGGACACTGAGGTAGAAGTGTCTATACCTTTTGAGTTTGAAGCAGTGCCATCAGCAAATGCACCAGAACCATTTGAGGTTGCAGTCTTGCCACCCAAGGCACATATTCCATTCAAAGTCAAGACAGCCGCGTCGATCCCAGTGGCAATGTCCGCCATGCTACCATTCTACACAAATGTTGTACCTTGGGATTATACGGTTGAGGAAAGAAGGAATGCTAAGGTCAGAATTGAAGAGACTGTCGCAGCATAGGGTATGACAAGAACTGGTAGAGTCTACATCCCTGAATATCTAGCTAAATCAAGCAAGCAGGCCTCCAATCGGCCACCCTGAGACAGGTATGGATGACCTTTGGATGAAAATACAGGCCAAGTAGTATTTGGCCATCAACTAGTTAAAAATGACGCCAGCACTAATATCAATCCCCTCGTTGCTGCAGAATTCTAAGACACACAAGAATGCTCTATTGAAGGTGCTGCGTGAAGCATACATACCAAGTAATGTCACTGGCGGGGAAATGGCTAATATGGTAGGACAATTCTTAGAATGCCATAAGATCACCTTTTATGAAGACGAGCTTCCGCCTGAAGGGCTAAGTCATAACAAAGCAATGCACACCACCGTACAATGCAAAGACTATTTCATCACCAGAATTCTGATCGACGGAGGTTTCAGCCTTAACATATGTCTGTTTGTAACACTTAAGAAGTTGGGTAAAGGGCTACATGAGATAAAGGATGGAGCAATCAATGTGAAAGATTTTGATGGTTCTCAAAGGTCTACCATCGGTGAGATTAGTCTGTGTCTGCAAATGGGACCAACCTAGTTCGAGGTCGATTTCCAAGTAATAGACGTACCAGCATCTTACAACTTGCTGCTGAGACGGGCATGGATTCATGCTGCTGGGGCCGTAGCATCAATTCTGCATCGAGAAGTAAAATTCAAATGTAATCACCAGGAAGTAATCATTCACGACCCTATATACAGTCGCCAGACCATTCCGGCGATCGGGGGAATAAGGAAACTGGGTGGGGAAACTTACGACCACATCGAATAGGTCAATACTATCGATAAAGGCAAATTATGAGATAACAAAATCGAGAGTATACTAAATTGGAGTGGGTACAAACCCGAAAGGACTCGGCAAGAACCTCCAAGGGATCTCTAAACCAACAAAAAACTCAAGAAACATGGTACTACCTTCGGTTTGGGATATGAATACACTTGAGAATAATTCAATAGTTGGTCGCCACCATGGCGTGGTCCTTACTACCCATTAGAGCAACAAATATCGCATCTGGAGCAGACTTTCCAATAGGTCGACATCATTTATGGGTCAGATGAAGAAGAAGCACTCGCAGCAATGAAAAACCTATTACTAGAGGACAATAATATGGACTGTTGTGTTATTCTCGAGGAGGGGGGAGGAAGGCCCTTCCATACAAGGTGTAATCAGAGGGGAACATCTCAATAATTGGACCATCAGGACAACCAGAGCCCGACGAGCCTCGGGGTAGCAAGGCTAAAACAAGCACTATTCACTACTTTATTTACTGAATAATTTTCTTTTCACATTTTTTCAATTTCCGCAATAAGATCTTCAATGTTCAAAACTGTTATTCAATATATCAAAAGCATGCTTGATGTTTCTTATGAATTAATATTTATTACTATTTTTTTTCCTATCTTTATGAACGAATAAATGTGACATACAATGAGACAACGCAACAAACGGATATTGATTCAGAAGAAGATGACATACCTGATGAGATTGTCAAAGAAGTTGAGAACTTTGAGCACAGACCTAAGTCTAACCTGGACAAAACTGAAATTGTTAACCTGGGAGATGCAGAAAATGTCAAGGAAACACGAATCAGCATTCACCTATCGCCATCAGAGAAGAAAGAATACATAGAGTTTCTAAAGGAGTATGAGGACATATTCGCCTAGTTGTATGATGACATGACCGGTCTGAGTATGTCTATTGTGGCTCACAAACTACCAACCGATCCAATGCGTCCACCGGTAAAATAAAAGCTCAAAAAGTTCAAGCATGATATGAGTCTGAAAATCAAGAAATAAGTCACCAAGACGATCAAAGCTAAGGTTCTCAGGATGGTTGAGTACCCGACATGGTTAGCCAATATTGTGATAGTGCCAAAGAAAGATGGGAAGGTCAGAGTCTACGTCGACTATCGGGATCTCAATCGGGCCAGTCTGAAAGACGACTTCCCTTTTCCAAATATACACATCCTGATTGACAATTGTGCCAAGCATGAGCTACAGTCATTCATAGATTGATTCGCTGGTTATCATCAGATCTGGGTGGATGAGGAAGATGGTGAGAAAATGTCTTTCATCACGCCGTGGGGAGTATATTGTTACAAAATGATGCCATTCGGCTTGAAGAATGCAAGGGCCACCTACATGAGGGCCATGACTACTATTTTTCATGACATGATACACAATGATATAGAGGTATATGAGGATGATGTTATTATCAAGTCCAAGAAGGCCACTAACCACATAGAAGACTTGAGGAAGTTCTTCAATAGATTCCGAAGATAGAACCTGAAACTAAACCTCGCAAAGTGTGCATTTGGGGTTCCTGCTAGGAAGTTGCTTGGGTTTATTGTGAGCCTCCATTCAAGAACTACCACCGCCAAAGAACAAGAAAGATATGATGAGTTTCTTGGGAAGGCTTCTGATTCATAGCACAGTCTACAGTTATCTGTGAACCAATCTTTAAGATGTTAAAGAAGGATGCTGCTACTAAATGGACCGATGGCTGCCAAAAGGCCTTTGACAAAATCAAGGAGTACCTGTCAACACCACCAATCTTAGTTCCGTTCGAGCCAAATAGACCCATATTACTCTACCTTACAGTGCTAGATGGAGCTTTTGGCTACGTTCTGGGAAGCATGATGAAACAGGGATAAAGGAACAAGCCATTTATTACCTCATCAAGAAGTTCACCCCTTACGAGGCCCGGTATTCCCTATTGGAACGCACCTATTATGCCTTGACTTGGATAGCTTAGAAGTTGAGACATCACTTTTGTGCCTATACTACATATCTCATATCAAGGATGGATCCTTTGAAGCACATCTTTTAGAAATCCGTGCCCACTGGCAAGCTAGCCAAGTGGCAAATCCTGTTGAATAAGTTCGACAATGTTTACGTAACTCAGAAAGCGATCAAGGGATAGGCACTGGCAGACCACTTTGACGAAAACCCCGTGGATGGAGAATATGAACCCTTGAAAACATATTTTCCTGATGAAGAGGTATCATTCATAAGGGAAGACATTGCAGAATCCTATAATGGTTGGAGAATGTTCTTCAATGGAGCAGCAAACTTCAAAGGAGTTGGCATAAGAGTAGTCCTGATATCCGAAACCGGTTAGCATTATCCCATGTCTTCCAAACTCAGGTTCCCCTGCACCAACAATATGACCGAGTATGAAGCCTGCATCTTAGGACTAAAAATGGCCATTGACATGAACGTTCAAAAGCTACTAGTGATTGGAGATTCAGACTTACTTATACATCAGGTACGAGAAGAATGGGCAACCAAGAACTCCAAGATACTCCTATATCTACATCACGTATAGGAATTAAGAAAGAGGATCACAAAGACGGAATTCCAACATGTTCCCAGAGTCTAGAATAAGTTCGTCGATGCATTGGCTACCCTATCATCTATGATACAACATCTCGACAAGAATTTCATTGATCCCATTCCAGTGAAAATTCATAATCATCCAGCTTATTGTTCCCATGTTGAGGAGAAAGCAGACGGAAAACCTTGGTTCTATGATATTAAGGAATATTTGGCAAAAGTAGAATACTCAGAGCTTGCTAATCCTACTCAGAAACGCACCCTTCATAGATTGTCCAACAACTTCTTTCATAGCGGAGGAATCTTGTATAGGAGGAATCCCGATTTAGGATTACTGAGATGTGTCAATGCAAAGGAAGCATCTAGGCTACTACAAGAAATTCATGTTGGGACCTATAGTCTACATATGAATGGTTTTGTCTTAGCAAAGAAGATACTCCAGGCTGGTTACTTTTGGGTGACTATAGAAATAGATTGCATCCAGTATGTCCAGAAATATCATTGCTATCAAATTCATGCAGACATGATAAAGGTGCCTCCGAGCGAGCTCAACACAACAAGCTCACCATAGTCGTTTACTGCCTGGGGGATGGATGTTATTGGACTAATCGAGCCTTCCATTTCCAACGGACATAGGTTTATCCTAGTAGCCACCGACTATTTTACCAAATGGGTCAAAGCAAGCTCCTACAAATCGGTAACTAAGAAAGTTGTGGCAGACTTTGTCCTCAACCGCATTGTTTATCGATTCGGTATTCCAGAGTCAATCATTACTGATAATGGCTCCAATCTCAACAGCGACTTGATGAAAGCTATGTGCAAAACTTTCAAGATCAAACACAAGAATTCCACAGCCTTCAAGCCTCAGATGAATGGAGCTGTAGAAGCCTCCAACAAGAATATCAAGAAGATATTGAGGAAAATGATAGAGAAGTATAAATAGTGGCATGAGAAGTTATCATTTGCTCTATTTGGGTATCACACCACAGTCCGCACATCAACCAGGGCAACCCCTATATGCTTGTTTATAGTACAGAGGCCATCATCCCCGCCGAAGTAGAAATTCCTTCCCTAAGGATCATACAGAAAGCCGAGCTCGACGATGCAGAGTGGGTGAAGAGCCGCAATGAGCTAC
Source organism: Nicotiana glauca (assembly GCA_026770625.1). Lineage (NCBI taxonomy): Eukaryota > Viridiplantae > Streptophyta > Magnoliopsida > Solanales > Solanaceae > Nicotiana > Nicotiana glauca. Next base: position 10,591 of record MU782933.1, on the reverse strand, counting down.
TAGCCCTTACAGATGGAAAGAGAATGAATGCGGTCTACCATGGTCAACCCTATTAGAATAGAATGTTCAGAGCCTTCACCAAGAGAGTTAAGCCGAGACTGTTCACATTGGGGCAGCTTGTGTTAAAGAAACTTTTCCCGCATCAAGATGAAGCCAAAGGGAAGTTCTCTCCCAACTGGCAAGGCCCAATACATGGTTCATCGGGTTTTGACAGGTGGAGCCCTCATACTTTCATAAATGGATGGAGAAGTCTGGCCAAAGCCGATTAATTCAGATGCAGTCAAGCGTTACTATGTGTAATCTTTATTCTTTCCTTATATAATGTAAATTAAACTACGCCTGACATGATTCCCTTTTAAGAGGGGATACGTAGGCAGCCCTATGGGTTCGGTCACAATTCAATAAAATTTTCATTTCCCCCGAAATTGGAAACTAGGGCAGAATTTTCAGGAGGACCCTCAAAATTCTGAAGAAATTTCAGCCGGTCGTCGCACGAGCAACAGTCAAAAACATAAACCCATCAAATTGGGGTAGAATTTTGAGGAGCGAGAGAGGTTGCAATGTCTCGAACCACGTCACAGTTCCCGGTTCATCTAAAAACTATTTTTATTATACATTTATGTAATACTTTTACAAAATCATGTATGTTTATTATTGAAGCTACTTCGTTTAGCAATGCTACCCCAATGATACAAATGGAATCACCAGATCAAAGCAGGACGAGTCAAGCAAAGACAGCGGGGATATGAACTAACCTTTCCCCCTTTACAAAACTCATGATTTTTTCTTTAGATGCAGGCACAAGGATTGCAAAACCATTAAAACATACCACATGCTCATGGAACAAACATTGCTCAAGAATACGACTCTTCAAACTGTTACACTCGCTAACATTTGCTATCAGCGAGCACCCATAATGTTCCTCATGTCACAATGCTCCCAGTAATCATAACGCCGCAATCTGCTATCAGCTAAGAAAGCTCTACTGTCATTTGTTATTTTATTTCTTGCATAAGGCTACTATTATTCCTTACGAGGTTAAGCTCTACCTCTATTGCATCTACATTGCATAAGGCTATCATTCTGCCTTCCAACTTGCATAAGGCTACTATTCTGCCTTTCGAGGTTAAGCTTTACCTCTATTGCATCTGCTTTGCATAAGGCTACCATTCTGCCTTCTGACTTGCATAAGGATACTATTCTGCCTTCCGGCATTAAACACTACCTCCATCTGCATTCGCATCTTTGCATAAGGCTACCATTCTGCCTTCTGAGACTAAACATTCTCTCCATATACATCTGCATGGCTAAAAGATTGCCACATACTACATCTGCATGGCTGAAAGATCACCACATACTGCATCTGCATGGCTAAAAGATCGCCACATACTACACCTACATGGCTGAAAGATCGCCTCATACATTTGCATGGCTGAAAGATCGCCTCATACTACACTGCATGGCTAAAAGATCGCCTCATACTATATTTGCATTGCTGAAAGATCGCCTCTTACTATATTTGCATGGCTGAAAGATCGCCTCATACATTTACACGGCTGAAAGATCGCCACATACTGCACTGCATGGCTGAAAGATCGCCACATACTACATTTTCATGGCTAAAAGATCACCTCATACTACACTGCATGGCAAAAAGATCGCCTCATACTACATTTGCACGGCTGAGATATCGCCACATACTGCATCCTTCATGGGCTACAATATCGCCAACTTATTCAAAGGCGTCATCATTCGGAGGCACCATCTTCATGGCCCGAGAACACCATGTCATGGCCTGAGGATTTCTTTCAATCTTTTGCATATCATTATTCAAAGACATCATGGTTCGGAGGCACCATCCTCATAGCCCGAGAACATCATTTCATGGCCTGCAAATCCTTTATCATATGCTTCATGGCCCCGGACATCATGGTCTAAGGACGTCATCCTAACCGTCCAAACGTTCATGGTCCAACGGGAATTCGCATCATGTTTAAATTTATGCACACTATACGCTTGTATTGTTTCTAACTGCAGGTAAACCGGTGAGTCACGGCCATCTCAGCAGGAGCGAACTCGCTCCAGTTCTCGAAGTCATATCAAACCTTAATCATTCCCATAAACCTATCACTCACCCCGCCCTAGATATTGCGTCCGTTTTTTAAATATCTTTATCGGCACACTCCGCAAGTGAATCCTGAACTACATACGGCCTGATTCCTATAAAATCAAGGATATGTAGGAAACTCAGAAGCCAAGATGCGGCCTAAACCTCTTCAAACTATTTTGTTCGGTAGAAATTGGCCATTATTTCTTTACCTGAAAACTCTTTCATCCTTCCTAAGTAAAGAGGGGCAGCTGTTGATACCCAATTTTTTCTATATATTTTCAATATGCAAAATACTTTCAAAATAGCATATATATATATATATATGCATATATAAGCATGTCCAAGCATTTTATTATTTTTCCCATAATTTTTAAGGTTTTTAAATCGATTTATTTTCCTTTTTCATCCATAAAATTGCCAATAATTATTTCCAAAATTATTATTTTGGTAATTCATCTATTAGATTTTCATATTTATGCCAAAATATGGCTAAGGTAATTTTACATATTTTTAAAATTTTATTTAATATTTTTTAAATCTAAATTATATATAATTGCAGTATTAGCCCTTTCAAGATTTAATTAGTTTTTATATTTATGTAATGGGTCCTGTATTTCTAAATTGTTAAATATATGTTATAAATCATTTTAGTTTTTTAAATTAATCTTCAGAAGCCATTTACTATTTTTTATAATTTAAAAAGGAGAAAATTGGTTATTTAAATAACAGCCCATTTGTATTTCAATTTTACCCTAAATTGAACCCCAATTCCCCAGCCCAATTTTAATTTAAACCCGACCTTTACCCAATTAAATTCCACCCAAACCCGAATCCCCACCTACCCCTTTTAATATAGGTCGTTGATCATTCAGATCAACGGCCACCATTTCACCTACCTAAAATAAACCCAAATGACCCCTAAACCTAAATCAATTCTACCAACCCGCCGTCCTTGTATCCCTTCTCCTCTCAAACTCTCTCTGAAACCTAAGTCTAACCCTAGCCGCTGCCACCCAAATCCACCCTAATCTTCTTCGATTCTCACTTAATCCATGGACTCACATGGCTGTTTGAGGGGTGTACCAGTCTCCTATGGCTCCTGGTTGTTTGTTTCCGTGATTTCATCGACAGATCTCAAAGAGATCTAGTCTAGTCTTGGCTCAACTTCTATCCATGGCCTCTTTCCGTCCATCCATGGCTATTCGAGTCAGATCCTTGACTTTTGTAGCTAGATAGGTAACTTTTCAAAGTCTTTCTCATTTTTCTGGATTCTTCGGAACCCTAACCTTAAAGGCTTTTCGATTTTTCTTTCAGATTTTTCTTAGATCTATCTATGTTATGAACCTCTCAAATGTTTTCCTTAAAGATTTTCTGATTTTTTTAAAGCGGTTTTCCATTTTTCAATGATTAGGTCTTTTCTTAACCTCTTTTAAAAAGATCTCTTCTCGGATTTTCAGTATTGTTTTATGATTCTACTATGTTTAAAAGATTTGTTCATGTTTTTCTTCTATCTGGTTCATCATTTTAAAACCCTAGGTATCTTTTTGGGTTCTAAAGCTGTGTTTGTTTGTCTTGTATATATACTGGTTTCGACTGAGTTCTTTGTGTTTAGATCCTTCTTTTTGTTTAACTTGACTGATTCTAAAGTTCTTACCTTTTCAACTCAGCTCTGTCAAAACCCTAATTCCTTATAAATTTTTTCTTCACTCATTGCTATGAGTTTAAGGACTTTTCTTATTTTTGTGTGTTGATCTCCTTTACTTGTTACTATGGTTTCTATGTTTTTGATTTTATGTGATAACTTGACTTGTTGACTACCATGCTTCTAGTAGATTCTTTAACTGATGAGCCCTAGCCAACTCCTGTTAGTGTTGTATGATTGTGTGCATCTAGTTATTTCTTTTGTCAATACGGTTGGCTTTGCATGTTCATTCTTCTCTATTTATATGGCAAAGTGCAGAATCATGATTCTTTCTTGACTGATATTGATTTCCTCAAGTTACGACTGATTGTAAATATTTTCTTATAAACCCCTGGTTTCACTCGTTTTGTTTAAATTGATTGATTCCCTTCCTTTGTTGCAATGTTTTACCCCTGCTGAACCCTTTCCCAAAATTAAGTATATTTCTGTACTTAGACTCAATTATTTACTCTATACTTTTAATATCAAAAATTAAGTTTTCTCATTTTGGTTTTCTTTCATTAATTATTCCTCTCAGTATCCGTTTCAACAATAATTCCTTGATTAAAGGGAAGTACTTGTGTTAATTGATTCTGATTGTGATTATTTCCACGTTTGTGTTAAGACTTTACTTGTTACCTTATTTTCTCCTCGTTTTCAAAGTTATAAATACCTTACCCTATCTTCTCTAAACACACTCTTACAGACACAAAACTCTCTATTTCTCTATTATTACTTGTGCTACTACTTTGTCTAAATTGCTGAAAGCCAAGGCTAGACTGTGGAATCCTACTAGCTTTACCTTTCTCCACCTTGCTTTCTATACTGGTTCTGCCCCTTTTGTGTGAACCTTGCTTTGGGACCCTTGAGCTCCCTCTGAACCAGGACACATAAGAGCTAGCCCTTCCACACTGCACTCATTCTGTTCGGTTATGCAAATCTGGGTGTGAGCACTGCCTGTGATCCCTTGAGGTCCTTAGGGAACTCTGACACACCCAAATATGAGAAAGGGTTTGGAATAATATTGGCATTGAGGTTTTCATTGCATAACTCAGAGAGGAAGTCAAGATCAAGCTTCATATGGTTGTAACTTCTTATTTTTGTAATTCAATCATTTGTCTTGTAATAATTTGTAAACAAGTATGGGTTTGGCTAGTGAAAAGGGATGGGAAATATGCATGCTATCAAATGGGGTAGAAAGCATGCTATTAGGTATACATTCCTACTCGTAATAGAACCCATGCTTAGGACTGATTTCATGCATTAGAGATCATGTTCCTTAGGATTTACACTTACTATTTTCAGCATGTCCATTTCACTATCATATCACTTAGCAAATCCTGCATTAATGTATTAATAACGGTGTTTTCTGCAATTATGTTCCTACTTCGATGTACAGTTAGAGATCCTATTTTAGGCTAAACAACACTAACAAGCATATCATCTCGGCATATTCTGGTAATCATGTCTAAATGCTGTATTATTGGTGCCAATAGAAATCCTGCTTAAGATTCTGCATATATGTCATTCTGCATCCCTATACATTATATACCATGTCTTTAATATTTCATTCATATTCGCTTAAACAAGCTTAGGCTAACTATGAGTGTATAAAAAGGGAATAAAACAATTTTACTTAGTCTTTACAACTAACTGGAAATAATTCTATGTGTTGAACACCTAGAATAGCATGTTTTAGGTAATAATAATCTCCAAACTGTCTTAATAATCCTGAATAACTACTGAATACTACTTACGCCTAGGCAAGCCTTAGGAAATTACTTAAATAAAATTGGAACTGGCTTTGCTTAATTGTCAACTTGTACAACCAGCAGACAGGCCTGATTTGGACTTCTTTTCTGAGTTATATAATGAATCTGGTTCTGACTCAAACATCCTACTTTAGGATTTTAAAATTCAAACCTTAGTTATGTCTAAGTCGTGCTATTTATATGCATTATTTGAAGAGGTATACATGAGCCTTCTAATTGCTTACATGTCCCCCCTTTAAATGCAGTCCTACGTGTTTTTGTATGTCGCCTTAGCCTTTTTACCTTTAAACCTAAGAGTCAGCCTAAAACCTCCCACTTATAGGAATATTAATCCTAAATTCCTCTGGTACTGATAGGAACGGGACGGGTAATAGCATGCAATAGAGGTCGAGACCAATCCTCGCTTTAATACCTTCACGGGGTGGGAAGAGTACACATGGATATGATGACTGGTGCGCTAATACAACGTGTATCTCCTCTTTTGAGGAGTGTCTTACCGGGTATTTCATTGATGTTATCCACATTACAAACAAACCTAGGACACTCTATTTTATATTCACAAGCATGCTTTAGATTATAACTATTTTCATGATTTCATCTTTCAATAATTGTTTTCAAGCACTTTTGTATTTAATTCCCCTATTATTTTAGCCTTACTTATTTATTTGGTAATTGCACAAATTCACAAAAAACTATATGGTCGGGAACTACACTAGTGGATCCTAAGGGGTGCCTATCACCTTCTCTTTGGGATAATTTCAAGCCCTTACCCTATCTCCGGTTACCAAACATAGTTGTAGTTGAACCTTATAGGTGCCCTAACGCACCTTAAAATTGTTAGGTGGCGACTCTTCAAATACCCAATTTCCGAAAGGAAATGAGTCACCACACCACCATGAATGTTGAAACTCGGACTCCTCTTCGCGATGGAAAGGGGAAAAGGGGAGCGGGACAGCCACAATGGGAAATGATGTGTTGTAACTGTTTACAATGTTGAATTCTATTTGATGTACTGTGATATGAGATTTTGAGATGGTGTTATTCTGGGGCCCTCTATTATTTGACCTTCTCATCTCGTTGTTATGAGTTTTATCTGTTTTCTCTATATTTATATTATCGTCTATTTATTATTTGCACAAGTTTATAGTGAATGTTTTTCTATAGCCTCGTTACTACATCATTGAGGTTAGGCTCGACACTTATAGAATACATGGGATCGATTGTGCTCATATTACACCTCTGCACTTCTTGTGCAGATCCTGGTATTGGTCCTAGCGGGCATGGAGGAGATTGCTCGGATTAGATCAATCCAGCAGACTTAAGGTAGAGCTACACAACGTTCGCAGTCCCTGAAGTTCCCTCCCTATCTTGTTTTACTATTTATTTTTCTTCGAACAGTTGTAGCATTCTATTCAATCATTTACTTGTGACTCTGGATTTCTCAGATTAGCATAGACAGTGTTACCTATGTTGATACCCAATTTTTCCCTGAGAATTTTATATACCCAAAATACTTTCAAAATAACATATACATGCATATATAAGCATGCCCACGAAGTTTTGGTATTTTTCTTTATTTTTTAAGATTTTAAAACCAATTTTTTGCCTATTTTAATAGTAGAAAATTCAATAATTATTCCCAAACTATCATGTTTGGTGAATAATTTATTTTCATTCTCATATTTGCACCAAAATATAATTAAGGT
>MU782932.1:2947-29219 GCA_026770625.1 Nicotiana glauca | reverse complement strand
GGAAAATCCTACTGAGTAGTAGGTCATGGTTTTTTCACCTTTTGAGCCAGGTGTTTTCCACGTAAAAATCTCTGTGATCTTTATTTTATGTACTTTTAATTTCGCAAACAGCAGTCGTCAGTACACTTAGAAGAACCAGGTCCTTCCAGAAGCAGTTTAAGCAAAAATTGGGTACCACACAAATCATCCCCCTCTTGTGTGGTATTGACGTTTAGAACATCAGAACCATAAAAATCCAAATCCGAGAACGAATACTAAAAAGTCAAAGTGTAAGGCCCTGTGAAAACTTCTACTAAAAAATCGGAAGCTCGCCGTGGTTCGGAATATGTGTTAGAAATTTGTAAAATTTAAGCTCGTCGTGGTTCAGACCCTTTGGACTGATGTATGCATTAAAAAGTCAAGGAATAATAATTTCCAAAAAAGTGCGATTCTGCGGTTCAGTATGCGATCACATAACTGCTATGTGGACTGCATAGTCGCCGCAGATTCTGGTAGTGTGATGGTTAATTTTGAGGTCAACTATGCAGATTGCATAGTCACTGTAGACTGCAGAGGCTTCTACAGATGTTGTTACAGGTATTCTGACTGTCCAATCTCATGATGTGCATGCACTTATTGATCCCGGTTCCACCTTGTCCTATGTTACCCCCTTTGTTGCTATGGAATTTGGGATAGAACGGGATTAACTTCATGAGCCATTTTCAGTGTCTACTCCGGTTAGCGAGTCAATTATTGCGCCTGTTTTCCTGGTGCTTTTAGAGTGAGAAAAAGGGTCTTAGAGAGGGGAAATTCCTTTCATCAACATTGATCCACAAATCCTTGTTAAAACATTGAAGATAATCTAGTGAGGCACCTAAATCTTCATCCCATGAGGTAAAACTTTATCATCTTAGCTCTTAATTTTAAGCATAGCTATAAGGGGTCAATAGTGAGGTAATTCATGGGGATAAGGGTGACTAAAATTGCATGCATGTGTTCTTAGAAGATATGTGGAAATTATAAATAGATAGGCATGGGGAAAGGGCTAGTGTAATCTTTCACAAAAGTACCATAAGACCTTAATGAACACTCAATACTTGATAAGATGCTCAAGCGAGCTAAGATTATGATCTTTTCCTAATTATGGGTTCAATTGTGCTACATTGCTTAAATAGATTGAAGTGCAAAACATTCCGGAACATTTTAGGATTAAGGGAAAGCTCAATTAAGGTATATATGGCTAAAACCCCATCTTTTAGAAATTGAGCTCCGTTGGTGTTTGTGTAAGTACGATAAGTTTAAAGTTAAATTGTTGTATTAATTGTTGTTTCACATGAGTGTGGGGCTGCAACCTTATATGTGTGGAAGATGTGTCTCAATATGATCAATGTGTTATTCTTGATAACTTGAAAAGGTGCAAGGAATATGAATCATGTATTGAAATGCTTAGACCTTAGATTGAGATTGAAGGTGCATATGTTGTGACATCTACGTGAAGTCTCATCTACGCCTACAATTTTATTTGCTCTTGTGTGCCCATATTATCCTAAATTACAAATCTAACATTGAAATTGGGAATGATGTGAGATGTGGTCTAGTGCCAATTATATGACGTGATAGCTGTGGCCCAATTGACTATGAAATGATTTATGGGAAGCAAAGATTGAAATGAGATGATTGATGGAAAAGGGAAACGCCTTGGTAAGGCGACCTAGCCGATCGGGTCGAGATCGGATGCCATACTACGCACATGGTGGTAATATGTTTGTGATTGAAGTGTATGTCTCCAATGAGGCAACTTAGTTGATCGGGTCGAGATCGAACTCTGCTCAAGATAGCGGTGGTAATGTGAACAATGATGAACATTATGAAATGCCCGAAAATAAAAGCTATGGAAACACGATGTGAAAATTGTATGATTCTTTTATTTGATAATGTTGTGGTCATTTAAATTTCCCTTTGAGTTATACTTATGATTGACTTATTTTTGTATGAAAGTTCTTTCTAACCAGATGGTGTTTAGTTATACATACTAGTACTATTCCATGGTATTAACGTCCCTTTTTGCAGGGGGAGCTACATTTTTAAATGAATATAGGTAGCTCTATAGCGGAAAATGCCGATCGTGCGTAGCGAAGTGTTCTCCTTTCGAAGTCTTTGTGAGCCCCCTTTCTCCTTCAAGGGGTTATGTTGTACATCTGTGTTGTAGACTTCCACTTTTGAGGTATAGTCGGGGCCTTGTTCCCGACATTGTCATAACTTGTCTTTTGTATCCATAGAGGCTCCATAGACGTTTGTGTGGGTTACGTATGGGTGTCGGATGGGTCTATAGACTATGTTGTAACTCTGAACTCTTGTTCTCTAAATTGTAACTATATGGAAATATTGGAACCTAACTATCGTTTAAGGTTGTGATATAAAATGAACTATCAATGTTGAATGTACAACCCCTCTTATTGTCTAATTAAATGGAAAGCGGATTCCTTAATCACATTGAGTTGGATAGAAAGTGTTTGATAAGGCTTGCTCAATTGGGTTCACTCGATTGAGCGCCGGTCGCGCCTCTCGAGGTTGGGGCATGACAAACTTGGTATCAAAGCCTAAGGTTTTAAAGGGTCCTAGGATGTCTCGAAGCCGAGTCTAGTAGAGTCCTTATTATCGGTGTGAAGTCGACCACATCTATAAGTTGAAGGCTATTTGGGCATTAGGAATAACACCCTTCTTCGATATTCCGGATCATGCAGTAATTGTGAAACTATCCTCCTCTAACTAGTGCATCCCTTCAATTTTCAGTACATGGGACCTAAGAAGAAAGCCAGAATTGGCCAAGGAGACAGTGCCACCCCAGGAGTGGTCGGTGATTAATTGCTTGATACTGTGGGTGAGGATAACCGCCCTGCTATCACCCTGCCTGATTCTTCTATTCCAGAGTAGACTACCTCAGTTCCTGCATCTACAGGGGGTACCACTATCCTTCCCATTAATACTCCTGTCCCGCCTCTAGCCCCAGCTCTGGTTTTGGTATTTCAGATAGGGATCTTATGGGAGCTATTCAGACGTTGACTCAGCTAGTGGCCTCTCAGGCCCAGAGGTAAGGTGCTGCACCCAATTTATTTAGCCAGCAAGGGGATCCCACCTGTTCCAGGGTGAACAGATTTCTTCAGTTAGACCCTCCGGTGTTTACGGGTGCCAATCTGGAAGAAGACCCTCAGGATTTTATTGATGAGATGCACTAGACCCTTAGGGTTATGCATGCAATTGACACAAAGGGAGTAGAGTTAGCTGCCTACCATCTAAAAGGGGTGGCCTATTCATGGTTTGAGTTATGGGAAGATTCCTGTGAGGAGGGGAGCTCTCCGGCGAGGTGGAGCGAGTTTGCTATTGCATTTATAAATCATTTCTTGCCTGCCGAGACAAGGGCATCCCGTGCAGCAGAGTTTGAGAATTTGAAGCAAGGTAGCAGAAGTGTGTGGGAGTACCACGTGGAGTTTGCCCGTTTGTCTAAATATGCTATATATGTTGCCCACAATGGAGGCTAGGATGTGCCAGTTTGTTCAGGGCCTTAATCCTTTGACTATTAATGAGTCTTCTATAGCTGCCTTGAATTCTGACATGAATTATGAGAAGATGGTAGCATTTTCTAAGGCCACAGAGAACCGCAAATTGAAGAAAAAAATGGAGAGAGAGGGTAATAGAAAGACCCGGTCTACGGGCAACATGGGCGAGTTACTAGGTGGGGGAAGATCAACTTTCCGGGGAGGATCATTAGGGACATCCCAGTCTGTTGCACAGTCTTCAGCCAGTGCACCGCTATCAAGGCCAGGCCAGTAGTTGTAGTGGAGTCGTTTCAGGCCTAGTCAGGTCGACAAGGATCCTACCAGTGGGGTCAGTCTGGAGAGAGGTCCCAGCGGTAGCAGAGGTCCCCGTGCCCCAAGTGTGGGAGGATGTACTCAGGGGTTTGCTACTTGGAGTTACTTGTATGCTGTGGATGTGGGATGATGGTTCATATTCAGAGGCATTGTCGTGTATCCCGCCAAGGAGCGGTCAGGGACACAACACATCCAGCCAGCCCAGTAGCTACTATATCTTCAGCCCCCTCCCCAGCTCGAGGTACTCCAGCACCCACGGGGCGTGGTACAGCTAGAGGTGGTGCACAGAGTTTAGGAGGACCCAGCTGGTTCTATGCTATGAGTGGTCGCCAGAATGTAGAGGCTTCTCCAGATATTGTTACAGGTATTCTGACTTTCCAATCTCATAATGTGTATGGACTTATTCACCCCGGTTCCACCTTGTCCTATGTTACCCCCTTTGTTGCTATGAAATTTGGGATAGAATCGGATCATCTTCATAAGCCTTTTTCGGTGTCTACTCTGATTAGCGTGTCAATTACGGGTGCTCGAGTTTGTAGAGGTTGTGTTGTCGGTACATAGTAGGGATACCCTGGCCAATCTTGTTGAATTGGGGATGGTCTATTTTGATGTAATAATGGGAATGGATTGGCTTTATTCGTGTTTTTCCAAGCTTGATTGTCGGACTAGAACTATGAGGCTTGAATTTCCTAATGAGCCCATTGTTGAATGGAAGGGGGATAATGTAGTGCCTAAAGGTCAGTTTATTTCTTACCTTAAGGCCTCAAAGATGATCAAAAAGGGGTGTATCAATCATTTAGTTTGGGTTACAGACACCGATGCAGAGGCACTTAGCCTTGAGTCCGTACCAGTTGCAAATGAATTTCTGGATGTCTTTCCAGATGACCTCCCTGGGATCCCACCAGACATGGAGATTGATTTTGGGATCGATGTGATGCCAGACACGCAACCTATATCAATTCCACCGTACATAATGGCACCGGCTGAATTGAAAGAGCTAAAGGAACAATTGAAGGATTTGTTAGAAAAGAGTTTCATCCAGTCAAGTGTGTCACCATAGGGCGCACCGGTTTTGTTTGTAAGGAAGAAGGATGGGTCGCTGCGGATGTTTATTGACTACCTACAACTTAACAAATTCACAACCAAAAATAAATACCATGTACTATGGATAGATGATTTGTTTGATAAATTTCAAGGTCCATTGTGTTTTTCAAAAATTGACTTGCGGTCCGGGTATCATTAGTTAAAGATAAAAGAGCAGGATATTCCAAAAACAACTTTCAGGACTCAGTGTAGGCACTTTGAATTCCTGGTGATGTCTTTTGGGCTAACAAATGCCCCGACAACATTCATGGATCTTATGAATCGAGTCTTTAAGCCTTTTCTAGACTCTTTTGTGATAGTGTTCATTGATGATATTCTTGTGTATTCCCGGCATTGTCACAACTTGTCGTTTGTATCCATAGAGGCTCCATAGACGTTTGTGTGGGTTATGTATGGGTGTCGGATGGGTTTATAGACTATGTTGTAACTCTGAACTCTTGTTCTCTAAATTGTAACTGTATGGAAATCTTGGAACCTAACTACGGTTTAAGGTTGTGATATAAAATGAACTATCAATGTTGAATGTACAACCCCTCTTATTGTCTAATTAAATGGAAAGCGGATTCCTTAATCACATTGAGTTGGATAGAAAGTGTTTGATAAGGCTTGCTCAATTGGGTTCACTCGATTGAGCGCCGGTCGCGCCTCCCGAGGTTGGATCGTGACAAACTTGGTATCAAAGCCTAAGGTTTTAAAGTGTCCTAGGATGTCTCGGAGCCGAGTCTAGTAGAGTCCTTCTTATCGGTGTGAAGTCGACCACATCTATAAGTTGGAGGCTACTTGGGCATTAGGAATAACACCCTTCTTTGATATTCTGGATCGTGCGGTAATTGTGAAACTATTCCTCCTCTAACTAGTGCATCCCTTCAATTTTTAGTACATGGGACCTAAGAAGAAAGCCAGAATTGGCCAAGGAGACAGTGCCACCGCAGTAGTGGTCGGTGATTCACTACTTGATACTGTGGGCGAGGATAATCGCCCTGCTATCACCCCGCCTGATTCTTCTATTCCCGAGCAGACTACCTCAGTTCCTGCATCTACAGGGGGTACCACTATCCCTCCAATTGATACTCCTATCCCATCTCCAACCCCAGCTTCCGATTCTGGTATTTCAGATAGGGATCTTATGGGAGCTATTCAGACGTTGACTCAGCTAGTGGCCTCTCAGGCCCAGAGGTAAGGTGCTGCACCCAATTCATTTAGCCAGCAAGGGGATCCCACCAGTTCCAGGGTGAACAAATTTCTTCAGTTAGACCCTCCAGTGTTTACGGGTGCCAATCCGGTAGAAGACCCTCCGGATTTTATTAATGAGATGCACTAGACCCTTAGGGTTATGCGTGTAATTGAGACAAAGGGAGTAGAGTTAGCTACCTACCATCTGAAAGGGGTGGCCTATTCGTGGTTTGGGTTGTGGGAAGATTCCTGTGAGGAGGGGAGCTCTCCGGTGAGGTGGAGCGAGTTTGCCGTTGCATTTATAAATCATTTTTTGCCTGCCGAGACAAGGGCAGACCGTGCAACAGAGTTTGAGAATCTGAAGCAAGGTAGCAGAAGTGTGTGGGAGTACCATATGGAGTTTGCCCGCTTGTCCAAATATGCTATTCATATGTTGCCCACAATGGAGGCTAGGGTGTGCCAGTTTTTTCACGGCCTTAATCCTTTGACTATTAATGAGTTTTCTACAGCTGCCTTGAATTCTGACATGAATTATTAGAAGATGGTAGCATTTTCTCAGGCCACAGAGAACCGCAAATTGAAGAAAAGAATGGAAAGAGAGGGTAATAGAAAGACCCGGTCTACGGGCAACATGGGCGAGTTACTAGGTGGGGGAAGATCAACTTTTCGGGGAGGATCATTAGGGCCATCCCAGTATGTTGCACAGTTTTCAGCTAGTGCACCGCTATCAAGGCCAGGCCAGTAGTTGTAGTGGAGTCGTTTCAGGCCTAGTCAGGGCGACAAGGGATCCTACCAGCGGGGTCAGTCAGGAGAGAGGTCCCAGCGGTAGCAGAGGTCCCCGTGCCCCAAGTGTGGGAGGATGCACTCAGGTGCTTGCTACTTGGAGTTACTTGTTTGCTATGGATGTGGGATGAGATGTCATATTCAGAGGCATTGTCGTGTATCCCGCCAGAGAGCGGTCAGGGACACAACACATCCAACCAGCCCAGTAGCTACTTTATCTTCAGCCCCTCCCCAGTTCGAGGTACTCCAGCACCCGCGGGGCGTGGTACAGCTAGAGGTGCTGCACAGAGTTTAGGAGGACCTAGCCGGTTTTATGCTATGAGTGGTCGCCAGACTACAGAGGCTTCTCCAGATGTTGTTACAGGTATTCTGACTGTCCAATATCATGATGTGTATGCACTTATTGACCCCGGTTCCACCTTGTCCTATGTCACCCCCTTTGTTGCTATGAAATTTGGGATAGAACCGGATCATCTTCATAAGCCATTTTCGGTGTCTACTCCGGTTAGCGAGTCAATTACGGCTGCTCGAGTTTGTAGAGGTTGTGGATTTGGTACATAGTAGGGATACCATGGCCAATCTTGTTGAATAAGGGATGGTCTATTTTGATGTAATAATGAGAATGGATTGGCTTTATTCGTGTTTTTCCAAGCTTGATTGTCGGACTAGAACTATGAGGCTTGAATTTCCTAATGAGCCCATTATTGAATGGAAGGGGGATAATGTAGTGCTTAAAGGTGAGTTTATTTCTTACCTTAAGGCCGCAAAGATGATAAAAAAGGGGTGTATCAATCATTTAGTTCGGGTTACAGACACCGATGCAGAGGCACTTAGCCTTGAGTCCGTACCAGTTGCAAATGAATTTCTGGATGTCTTTCCAGATGACCTCCCTGGGATGCCACCAGACATGGAGATTGATTTTGGGATCGATGTGATGCCAGGCACGCAACCTATATCAATTCCACCTTACAGAATGGCACCGGCTGAATTGAAAGATCTAAAGGAACAATTGAAGGATTTGTTAGAAAAGGGTTTCATCCGGTCAAGTGTGTCACCATAGGGCGCACCGGTTTTGTTTCTAAGGAAGAAGGATGGGTCGCTGCGGATGTGTATTGACTACCTACAACTTAACAAAGTCACAATCAAAAATAAATACCATGTACCATGATTTGATGACTTGTTTGATAAATTGCAAGGTGCTATGTGTTTTTCAAAAATTGACTTGCGGTCCGGGTATCATTAGTTGAAGATAAAAGAGCAGGATATTCCAAAAACAACTTTCAGGACTCTGTATGGGCACTTTGAATTCCTGGTGATGTCTTTTGGCCTAACAAATGCCCCGACAACATTCATGGATCTTATGAATCGAGTCTTTAAGCCTTTTCTAGACTCCTTTGTGATAGTGTTCATTGGCGATATTCTTGTGTATTCCCGAAGTCGAGAGGATCATGCTAACCATCTCAGGGCTGTTTTGCAGACTTTTCAACAACTCCAATTGCATGCAAAATTTTTGAAATGTGAATTTTGGCTTGAATCCATGGCATTCTTGGGTCATGTCGTCTCCAGGGAAGGAATTATGGTTGATCCTAAAAGGATTGATGCAGTAAAGAATTGGCCTAGACCTACTACTCCAATAGAGATTTGCAGTTTCTTGGGGTTGGCTGGATACTACAGAATGTTTGTGGAGAGGTTTTCTACTCTTGCCTCTCCCTTGACTAAGTTAACCCAGAAAGCAGTTAAGTTCTAACGGTCCGATGCTTGTGAAAGTAGCTTCCAAGAATTGAAATCAAGATTTACTACATCACCGGTATTAACCCTGCCAGAGGGTATAGATGGATTTGTTGTGTATTGTGATGCTTCAAGGATCGGGCTTGGGTGTGTGTTAATGCAACATGGCAAGGTTATAGCCTACGCGTCTAGGCAACTCAAGAATCATGGAAAGAATTATTCAACCCATGACTTAGATCTTGCAGCAGTGGTGTTTGCGCTAAAGATTTGGCGACATTATCTATATGGGGTCCATGTGGATGTATTCACGGACCACAAGAGCCTTCAATATATTTTCAAGAAGAAGGAGTTGAATGTGATCAGAGAATATAGTTAGAGTTACTCACGGACTATGACATTGAAATTTGCTTTCACTTGGGAAAGGCTAATGTTGTGGCAGACGCTCTTAGTCGAAAGTCCATGGGAAGTTTGGCTCATTTGAAGGTGTATCAGAGGCCTTTGGCCCAAGAGGTTCATCTATTGGGTAGTTTGGGAGTTCGCCTTACGGACTCTAGTGAAGGAGGGATAATTGTGCAGAATAGGGCTGAATCGTCGCTTGTGACGGAGGTGAAGGAGAAGCAGTTCAATGATCCAATGTTAGCTGAACGGAAAGAGGGGGATTCATAAACACAAGACCACAACCCTTTCCTTTAGCATGGATGATGGTACCTTACGGTACCAAGATCGCCTATGTGTTCCGGATATTGACGGTCTTCGGGGAAGGATCATGGTAGAAGCTCACACTTCCAAGTATTCAGTGCACCCAGGTTCTACAAAAATGTCGCATGATCTCAAGGAAGTTTGTTGGTGGAACAACATGAAAAAGGAGGAGGCGGACTTCGTGGCAAGATGTCCGAATTGTCAACAAGTGAAGGCCGAACATCAAAGGTCAAGTGGATTGGCTCAAGCATAGAAATTCCAATGTGTAAATGGGAAATGATCAACATGGATTTTATGGTGGGGTTACCGCGCACTCCGCGCAAGTTCGACTCAATTTGGGTGATTATAGATTGACTTACGAAATCAGCACACTTCTTGCCAGTCAAATCTACCGACACACCGAAACAGTATGCTCAGTTGTATATCAAGGAAATAGTCAGGTCGCATGGTACTCCAGTCTTAATCAGTTCAGATCGAGGGGCTCAGTTCACGGCCAACTTTTGGAAGAAATTTCAGCAAGGTTTGGGCATGCAGGTAAATCTTAGCACAACTTTACATCTTAGACCGACGGGCAAGCAGAGCAGACTACTCAGACGCTTGAGGACATGTTGCGTGCTTGTGCTCTTTATTTCAAAGGTATCTGGGATGATCATTTTCCACTCATATAGTTTGCTTATAACAACTGCTTCTGCGCTAGTATCCAGATGGCACCATTTGAGGCATTGTATGGTAGGAGATGTAGGTCTCCCATTAGGTGGTTTGAAGTTGGAAGGTGAATTGATAGGGCCAGACCTTGTGCACCAGGCCATAGAGAAGGTCAAAATTATTAAGGAGAGGTTGAAAACTGCTTAGAGTCGCCAAAAGTCTTATTCGGACATTCGTCGCAGAGATTTGGAGCTCAAAGAAGATAATTGGGTATTCTTGAAGACCCCATGAAGGGTATCATGCGGTTTGGGAAGATAGGAAAATTGAGCCCAAGGTATGTCGGACCGTACAAAATCATTTAGCGGATTGGTCAGGTGGCATACAAGCTCGAGCTGCCACCCGAGATGTCATTGGTACTCCCAGTCTTCCATGTGTCTATGTTGAAGAATGTAGTGGGAGATCCGTCCACTATTGTGCAAGTTGAAACTATTGAGGTTAATGAAGAACTGTCCAATGGAGAATTTCCAGTTGCCATTCTTGACAGGTAGGTCCTGAAATGTCATGACCCCCGGTTTGCCCTCCGTGAACTGTCGTGACGACACCTAGTCCCTATGACTGGGTAAGCCTAACAAATGCGGAAATAAACAATTTGCGGAAGAAATAATTAAACTAAATAAATAACCGAATGAAACAATATTTAAGATACTGCTTGGCATACACAATATCAAGTTCTCAAAACCAACACATAAATTCAAAACCCGAAAACCCATGAATCACAGGATAAGAAATACTACATAGCTCTAACTCCAGAATGTCTAACAAGAACAGAGATACAGAAGGGCTAATACTAAACAACAAGAATAGAAAGAGACTCCTTGGTCTACGGACGTGGCAGATATACCTCGAAGTCGCTATAGCATTCGCCTCGCCTCTGGGGTGGTAAGACTGAGTCAAAGTACCTGGATATGCACATGAAAAACATGCGCAGGAAGGGCATAAGTACACCACAATAGTACTCAGTAAGTGCCAAGCCTTACCATTGGGTAGTGACGAGGCAGGTCAGGGCCCTACTGAGGTTAAATAAGATATAAAGTTTAACAATGTGAAATAAGCAGTGTAAATAAGTAACATAGGTTATGAAGAACGACAATAACTATTATAGAGGCTAATAAAACATAGAAAGAGAATGCAGCTCAGCTCCAAGATAACAATTGAGGATCTCCCAGGATACCGTCCTGTAGTCCCCAAATATAAATATCAACAACCGGGGATCTCCCAGGATACCGTCCTTTAGTCCCCAAATATAAATATAATATCCAGTAGATCTTCTGGGTGCAGTCCCGTAGTCTAACTCGTAAATGCGCGGGGATCTACCGGAATTCCACATCCGTAGTCCCAATGTAAATACTTAGTACTGGGGAATCTACCGGGTGCAATCCCATAGTTCCAATGTAAAAGTACAGGGTGATCTCCTGGAATGCAATTTCGTAGTCCCAAAGTAAACATACAGGGGAGCTCCCGGGATACCGTCCCGTAGTCCCAAAGTAAACATACACAAAAACAACAAGAGCTCAATTCAATCAATTTCATACCAAGGTAAAAGCAGATAATCCTAACCTAGCATGCATCACGTAATACAAATAAGCAGTTAAGGCAAATAAAGCAGTTTAATCGAGTAGACATGGCTTAATTTCAAATAGTGTAAGTAAGAAAAGGAAGAACACAATTCAAGGCTATTTTTAATGAAAAACTAGATTTCCAACAATTAGCACAAGTACACACACGTCACCTCACGTACAAGGCATTTCAATTACAACAATATCAATCCTAAGGGGAAAGTCCCCCACACAAGGTTAGACAAGCCACTTACCTCGAACCGGCTCAAAATTAACCCGAAACCACGCTCATGCCACGAGTATCCAACTCCAAATGGCCCAAATCTATTCAATTCAATTTTATATTGTAAATAGCACTTCAAGTAACTGATTCTACAATTAAATTCTAAGCTAATACACAAAATTAGATAAAATGACTAAAACGCCCCTCGGGCCCACATCTTGGAATCATGTAAAATTTACATTTTCAGAATCCTCATACCCTCACGAGTCTAACCGTACCAAAATTATCCAATTCCGATATCATTTGGTCCTTCAAATCATCATTTTATATTTTTGAATGATTTTACAAATTTTCTTCCCAAATTCCATCCCAAATCACGAATTAAATGATATATTCAATGATAAATTCATGTACTCTAGCCAAATCTGAGTTAGAATTACTTACCCTAATGAATTTCTTGAAAAACGTTCGAAAAATTGCCAAAATTCGAGCTCTCTAGGTCAAAGTATGAAATAAAACTCAAAACCTCGTATTTATAGATCACCCCCGGATTTCCACCACTGCGGACCGCACAAAAAGGACTGCGGACCTCATAAAACCAGTGCTGTCCGCACAAAAACGACTGATGTCCGCACATGTTTTGACTGCAGTGACACGCTTTAGTATTTTGGCCATAACTTTCCCTACAGATGTCCAAATGGTGATTATTTTACCTTTCTGGATACTAGACACGAAGGTCTACAACTTTCATTTTAGAGTCATCCCAAAATTTCTTGTAGATCAAAAGATATAAGCTTATGAAGTAGTACTAGTGAATTTTATTCACAGCGGACCGCACTGCATTTTGTGTGGCTGCACAGCCCCCACCGCGGACACACCGGATTTTGTGTGGACTGCACTGGTAGGTTCTGAGGCCTGCAACTCTTCTGGACCTGCAACAGCTATGATTTTCGGCCTAAAAATATCCCGGAACCTACCCGGAACTCACCCGAGTCCCTGGGACTTCAAACCAATTGTACCAACACATCTCATGACATCATTCAAACTTGTTCAAAACTTCAGAACGCTCACAACAACATCAAATCACCAATTTAACATTGGATTCAAGTCTAAGAACTCCAAGAACTCTTAACTTATGCTTTCGATAAAAAAGTCTACCAAATCTCGTCCGAATGACCTAAAATTTTGCAAGCACGTCACATTCAACACTATGAAGCTACTCCAACTTTCAAAATTCCATTCCGACCCTTGGATCAAAATCTCACTACGAATTGGAAACTTCAAAATTTGACCTTTCGGCATTTCAAGCCTAAATTAGCCACGGACCTCCAAAACACAATCCGACCACGCCCCTAAACCCAAAATCATCCAACGGAGCTAATGGAACCGTCAGATTTCCATTCCGAAGCTATCTTCACACTATTTCAACTGTGGTCAACTTTCCAATACTTAAGCTTCATTTAGGGACTAAGTGTCCTAAAACTCCCTAAAACTCAATACCGAACATCCCGGCAAATCAAAATAGCAGAAATAAATTTGGGGAAATCAGTTAATAAGGGATCGGAGCATTAATTCTTAAGATGGCCGGGTCATCACAGGAAATTGAGAAATGAGGAAATTGCCTCTGTAAAAGTGTTATGGCGGAACTAGCAGGTTGAGGAAACCACTTGGGAAGCCGAGGAAGAAATGAGAAGGAAATACCCACATTTGTTTGTATAGCCATGTAATAGCTTTTTATGTATTTGGTCCCTAGGAACTCTTATCTTTTGATTTGATCTATGTAAAGCTATTTTGTCTTGGTTATATGCAGCCTATGCAGCCATGGTTAGTTTTGTACGAGTTATGTTGTTTCTATGGAACATGTATATATTGGGATATGTTTCTGGGGCTCTCTGACAGGTGGATGGGCCTAGATACAAGGGAAACTCTAGCAATTTTTTTTTGAAATTTAGGGAGTTAACCAAATTTGGGGCTATTTATATGTTTCATGTTGTGAAAGGCTGAGGTTTCATAAAGATTGCTCATGAGAGAACCTTGATCCTCATTTGAGGACGAATGATCTTAAGTGGGGGAGGATGTAAGGCCCTATGAAAACTTCTACTCAAAACCCGGAAGCTCTCAGTTCCAAATTAGGAATATGTGTTTGAAATTTGTAAAATTAGCTCGCTTCGGTTCGGACCCTTTGGACTGATCTATGCATTAAAAAGTGAAGGAATAATGTTTTCCAGAAAAGTGCAATTCTGCGGTTCACTATGCGGTCGCATAACAGCTATGCAGACTACATAGTCGCTGTAGAGTATGGCAGTGTGATGGTTAATTTTTGAGTCAACTATGCAGCCAATTATGCAATCGCATAATCGATATGCGAGCCGCATAGTCGTCGCATAATTCCCTTGGAATTTTTGTGAGGAGCAGTTCTGCGATGTATTATGCGACCGCAGAATAGGCATGCAGACCACACTCTTGTCACATACCCAGGCAGTTTGTTCAGGTTTTTGGGAGCATTTTTGTAGTCCATTCTCCGGGCTGCATGTCAATTTTGTGATCGCAGATCTGAGTCCGGGCTCCAGATTTCTAAATTTTAAACCCGACCCCCTATTGTTATATCCTGTGCAATAGCTCATTTTGAGCCTATTTTCCTTGTGCTTTTAGAGTGAGAAAGAGGATCTTAGAAAGGGGAAGTGAGTTTCATCAACATTGATCCACAAATCCTTGTTAAAACATTGAAGATAATCAAGTGAGTCACCTAAATCTTCATCCTAGGAGGTAAAACTTCATCACCTTAGCTCTTAATTTTAAGCATAGCTATAAAGGGTCATTAGTGAGGTAATTCATAGGGATAAGGGTGACTACATTGCATGCATGTGTTCTTAGAAGATACGTGGAAATTATAAATAGAGAGGCATGGGGAAAGGGCTAGTGTAATCTTGCATAAAAGGACCATAAGACCTTAATGAGCACTCAATGCTTGATAAAATTCTCAAGCGGCTAAGATTATGATCTTTTCCTAATTTACATACTTGTTCGCCCAAGTTTAGATGAAGTTGTGAAGATTGACAAAATGAACTCAGCCATGGACAAGGTCCATCATATGAGACACAATGTTAATATACTTATACATATGAGATTCATGTGAAGAAGATAAGTCTCAAGGATCAGCAAAAATGTCTTCTGAACTTATCGAAAAGGTTTCATAGGATAAGGAGATGAAGTCTCCTTATGTGAAGAGAACTAAATCCGGATCAAGAATAAGGGTTGGAGTTTGAATTGTTATAGGACTCGAATTTAATGAAGGATCAACAATTGAGTCTCAATCAAACTCTGCTTACTAACTCTATAAACAATAATGATTGTTCTCTCTTACAGGTGATTGCACATACGCAGAAGTTAAACTAAATTGAGAGCAAAAGAGCTAGGCGATTTTGCAAGCAATTTATGTGTAATTCAAGTGTGCATTATTGAAGCTACATGACCAGATTTAAGAACCAATTCCATTGTGTCTTTCTTTATTTCTAGTTCAATTGTACTAGGTGTTTTTCATATTGCACCTTTTAGCTTTATCTAGAAGCAATTTTATTAGGTACTTTTAGTATTCAAGTTAAAGTTAATTTGAAGGTGTCGCAACTGTTGAGGTTGTGTGCTACACTAGGATTAGAGTTAATCCTTAGGTCTACAAGGGTTTTGTAAATGCTATTTTGGCTCAGTGATTTTAGTGGAAGTTTGGGAAAATCCTACTGAGCAGTAGGTCGTGGTTTTTTCACCTTTTGAGCCAGGTGTTCTCCACGTAAAAATCTTTGTGTTCTTTACTTTATGCACTCTTAATTCTACAAACAATGATAGTAAGTACATCTAGAAGAACCAGGTTGTTCTAGTGCAAAAATTTGGTACCACACAAATCACCCCCCTCTTGTGTGGTATTGACGTTTAGAACATCAATTGGTATCAGAGTAGGTTATCCTTGAAGAGGTTAACACCTTAGGAGAAGATCAACAATGAGTGCACCACGTGGGAACTGGGAAGGGCAATCCACTGCTAGGCCTCCACTTTTCAATGGTCAGTACTACTCTTGGTGGAAGAACAGAATGAGAGATTACATTATAGGGGAAGATTATGAACTTTGGGACATAGTCACTGATGGTCCCCTAGCAACCACAAAGAAGAATGCTGAAGGAATTGATGTGCCAAAGACAAGGGCTGACTGTACTGCTGAGGACCTGAGGAAGTGGGAGAAAAATGCTAAGGCAAAGAAATGGCTTGTGTGTGGACTAGGACCAGAAGAGCATAGTAGGATCCAAAGCTGTACAACTGCTAAGGAAATATGGGACACTCTGCAAGTGGCTCATGAAGGAACACCTCAAGTGAAAAGATCAAAAGGAACACTTTTGTATTCTTAATATGAGAATTTTACTATGAAGGAAGGAGAAACTATCCAGGAGGTGTATACTAGATTCACAACATTGACAAATGAACTTGAGTCTCTTGGAAGGATTATCCTTGAAGAAGACAAGGTTGAGAAGATTCTGACAAGGGTTTTGCCAATCACATGGGAAAGCAAAATTACTGCTATTTAGGAATCCAAGCATATTGCTACCCTTAGACTGGATGAACTGATTGGAAATTTAACTGCCTATGAAATGAGGAGACAAACCATGAAGATGGATAACCCTAAAAAGGAGAGAAGCTTAGCTCTCAGAATTGCTGAAGGTGCAGATTTGGAAGATGATAAAGTGGCTATGATCACTAGGGATTTCAAAAAGTACCTGATGAGAGGAAAGGGTTCTTCAAGAGGTACAAACTTCAACAAAATAGGAGCTTCGGAGAAACAGACTAATGAGGGATGCTACAAGTGTGGTAAGACTGATCACACGATCAAAAACTGCCCTCAATAGGAAATTGAGCAGAAGAAAGAAAGAGCTGAACGAAGGAATAGGAAGAAGGAATAGGTTCAACCAAATAGAAACAAAGGTTCAACCAAGGCTATGGTTGCTATTTGGGGAGAAACCTCAGAAAGACTCAGAAGATGAAGTTGAGGAGGAGCAAGCACTAATGGCCATCGAAGAATCAGATGACGAACAAGAGGTAAGTATTCTTCATCTCAAAGACAAGATTAAATTCTTGTCTAAAGAAAGGCTGGCTAAGCTATTAATAGACTTCATTGATGAGTCTGAGATAATTAATAATGAGAAGGAAGTTCTGTCTAGGGAATGTGTGATTCTAAAATAAAAATGTAAAAGTCTAGAGTCTAGGGCTAATGAGAGTGATAACAAAAGTGCTGAGTTGAAGAACCAGGTTCTTGAAGTTGACAACAGTGTCCTAGAGCTTAGGTCTGAAAACCTAAAACTGAAATTAGGTACAGGAAAGAAGAAAGCTGATCACACATATCTCACTCTAGAAGAAAATTTGGGAAAAGTGAAAGATGAATTATATAGGAAAGATGAATTCATCTAAGTCTTAAAAGAAGATCTAGGAAAGGTAAAAAATGAACTAGATAGAACTTGCAAGTGGAACAAGGCCTCTGATGCTCTATCCTGGCTGCAAGAGCATTATAGCAGTAACAAAAGAGGACTTGGCTATGGGATTCAAGCTCCAAAATGGGATCCAAAAAGCAAGTACCTCACTCTACCTGAAAATAAAATCTTCACACACTGTGGTAAGACCGGCCATTACAAATATGAATGTAATGCAGAAGAAAAGTCTAGTGATCCCAGCAGACTCAAACCTTAGGAAGAGCGGGCGCTAATACTTTTACCCAATAGTGGTATCGGGTCAATTTTCCACAGGGAGCTTCAATTTGGAGTTGAGTGTTTGTATGGTCTAGGACTGCGTTTTGGCTCCTAATTCATCTTCTAAAATTTTTGGTTTTCTTTTGATTATCAACTACAATTTATAAACTACAAATGTAAAGCTAAGTTATTCTAAGATATCAATTCTAGGTTGTATGCAATATAGAGAAAGGCACTAGGGTCGTGGCATTTACCTAGGTGGTCAACTGACAGATAGATATTCCAAATGCAAGAATGATGATTATGGGACTTATGCTATAACCGTTGCACTTTTGCACCCACTCTCACACCTCTCGGTAGAGAGAGTGATTTTGCCCAATTGACTCTCTCGAAATCAATTGGGTAGGCCAATTTGCCCAAGCAACTTAGGGTTCAAGTTGGGTAATTACTCTCTCGAGGTTTAACCCGTTAATTAGGACTACCATTCTCATGAGTCCATCCCAATTCCTTATTGGAATTAATCTTGGGGTCATACACTCTCTTTTTCAAGAAGAGTCAAGGCCCACTAAGCTGGACTTAGTGTTTGCAACTACCAAATCTTAATGAAAATATAAGATTAACCCAAATAACAAATACCCAACATCATTCATGCACTAAACAATCACACCGATTAATTACCCATACTGGGGTTGAGCCACAACCCTAGCTAATGGGTTTAGCTAGACATAATAGAAATATAAATTGAAGAAATAGTAGATGAAATTGACATAATAATTTACTACAATGTTAATCTACTCAAATCCATGTTAATACAAGGAGAAGTTGCCCAAAATAGGCTAAAACTATGAAATCTCGAGTTCAGCTGCTATCTGATACCCTAAAAACTTGACCTAAAAAAGTAAATGTTCTATTTATACTACACAGGAAAATCCTGACAAAAATACTCTTGAGGGTATGGCGCGGACCGCACACAAATGACGCGCGGCCGCGTAGGGGTTTGGGTCTTCATCACTTGCTTTTGAAACTGGGGGCGCAGACTGCATAACTATGTAGCACGGCCGCGTGGAACTTTTGGCAGAAAACACCACTCTCTGAACTTCATCCACGCGGACTGCACTGATTTGGTGTGCGGCCGCGTGAGCTTTTACCTTGAATGACTGAGTCTCTGACATGGAAAGGAGCGCGGACCGCACAGCTTGACATGGAAATTGCATGGTCTCTGAACTTTTCTGTGCGACCGCATGTCAAAGCAGTGCGGACCGCACAGGTTGTCCTTAAAATGATTCATCCTCTGAACTCTCCTACGCGGCCGCGTGACACATCAGTGTGGACCGCGGAGGTCATTTGTTTTCCCACTTCACTTGTATTTTGTCACTCCTTTTTGAGCCGATCTTTGACATTTTTCATCTTGTCGCTCAAACCTGCAATCAAGCGCAACTTGTAAGCATTTTGGGTCTAATTTATGGCAATTCACGCACAAAGCTTAGGCAAGAATGGGTATAAAACATGTAAGAATCACAATTATCATCTAGTCAAAGGAACAAAGTTTTTGTTAAAGAAAAGAATAAGCTTCCTGGATGGGCAAGAAGGAATTTAATTCATCCTTTTGCTTATAGAAAGGGACCCAAACTAGTTTGGGTTCCTAATACTAACCCCTAATTTCCTTTTGTAGGTCCAAGTGAAAGGGAGGAGCCAAATATGGTATATGGATAGTGGTTGCTCAAAACATATGACTGGGGACAAGGACCAGTTCCTTTCACTTGAGAACTTAAAAGGAGGTAATGTCTCCTTTGGTAATGGAAAGAAAAGTGAGATCATTAGGGTTGGAAAGGTAGGCAAAACAGATTCTCATTCCATGGAGAATGTATACCTGTTAGATGGTTTGAAATATAGCCTAATAAGTGTGTTACAATTGTGTGACAGAGGTAACCTTATGGCTTTTACCTCCACCAAATGCTTTATGATTAACCTTATCACTGACAAGATTGTTTTGTAGGGAAAAAGGGTTAACAATATTTACATAGTAGATTTGTCAACTCTTTCAAAAAATGAACTCACTTGCTTAAGTGTGTTAGTTAATGATCCCCTCATATGGCATAAAAGACTTGGTCATGCCAGTCTAAATCAGCTAAACAAATTAGTCTCCAAGGACTTGGTTATAGGGTTAACTAATATCAAGTTCAAGGAAGACAAAGTTTGTGAGGCATGTGCAAGGGGGAAGCAGGTAAGGTCATCCTTAAAATCCAAGAAAATGGTAAGTACGTCCAAGACGTTGGAACTGGTTCATATAGATCTATGTGGTCCAATGAGAACCATGAGCAGAGGTGGAAAAAAATATGTAATGGTGTTAGTTGATGACTATTGTAGATTCACCTGGGTTTTATTTCTAACCTCCAATGATGAAGCATTTGACATGTTTTCTGCATTTGTTAGGAAAACTCAGAAACAATTAGGAAATCAACTTGCCTCCATTAGGCCTGATCATGGAACTGAGTTTGAAAACTCCAAGTTTGCTGAGTTCTATGATGAAAATGGCATAGATCACAACTTCTCAGCCCCTAGGACTCCACAACAAAATGGAGTAGTTAAAAGGAAAAATAGAACTCTTGAGGATATGGCTAGAACCATGCTACTATCTAGCAAATTGCCTCACAGCTTCTGGGCAGAGGCTGTAAACACTGCATGTTACATCATAAATAGATGCATGACCAGACCTCTAGTATAGAGGACTCCCCATGATTTACTTAAAGGGAGAAAACCAAATATATCCCATCTTAGGTTATTTGGATGCAAGTGCTATGTGCACAATAATGGAAAAGACTCCCTAGGAAAGTTTGATCCCATAAGTGATGAGGGAGTATTCTTGGGATATTCTTCACACAGAAAAACTTATAAAGTATTTAATAAAAGGACTCTATGTGCAGAAGAAATTGTGCATGTAGTATTTGATGAAACTAACATTCTTTCTGAGAGACAGGAATATGAAGATGAAGCCATTGAACTGGTCAAAGACTTGACTGAAGCATCAACTCAAGTCAAAGTGACACCTACAGAAGGAACAGGTGATGGAACAGGTCCTTCCATACAGGGCAACCTTACAGGGGGAAGAAGTCAAAGAGGAATTGAAATAAACTCCTTAAAGGAGCCTGTTCATGAACCTGTTTCTCAGCAAATGGCTGAAACATCCAACAGAAGCAAGTTGGTTGTGAAAACTCAGAAGTATTAAAGTTCTCATCCCATTGGGAACATTCTCACTGATCCAACATCTGGAGTAAAAACTAGATCACAATTAAAGAATCTGTGTGCTTTTGATGCTTTCTTATCTATCATTGAACCTAAAAATATTGTTGAGGCTTTGCAGGATACAGATTGGGTAAATGCAATGCAGGATGGGCTAAACCAGTTTGAAAGAAGTCAAGTTTGGTACCTAGTTCCATGACCCAAGGATAGATCAGTCATTGGTACTAAATGGGTCTTTAGAAACAAACTTGATGAAGATGGAACTATTACAAGGAACAAGGCAAGGTTGGTGGTCCAAGGTTACAACAAGAGGAAGGAATAGACTATGATGAGACATTTGCTCCAGTTGCAAAACTAGAGGCAATCAGACTTCTCATAGCCTTTGCAGCACATATGGAATTCACTCTTCATCAAATGGATGTCAAAAGTGCCTTCCTGAATGGCTACTTAAAATAAGAAGTGTTTGTGAAACAACCCCCAGGGTTTGAAAGCAAAGAATGTCCTGAGCATGTGTACAAGCTGGACAAGGCTCTCTATGGACTCAAACAGACACTAAGAGCATGGTATGAAATACTTTCAAAATTCTTACTAGAGCATGGTTACAAGAGAGGTAAAATAGATAGTACCTTATTCTTAAGTGAAAAGGGTAAGGACCTTTTTGTTATGCAAATTTATGTTGATGACATAATCTTTGGGGCCACCACCGACAAGCTAAGCAAAGATTTTGCAAAACTAACGGGAAGTGAGTTTGAAATGAGCATGATGGGTGAGCTTAACTTCTTCTTAGGGTTGCAGATCAAACAAAGTAAAAATGGAACCATGATTCATCAACAGAAGTATACAAAAGAACTAATCAAAAAGTTTAAAATAGAGGATTCTAAAGAAATAGACACACCTATTGCAACTGCCACTAAATTAGATATTGATGAACCTGGTTCATCAGTTGATCAAAATTTGTATAGGGGTATGATTGGTTCACTCTTTTATCTTAATGCCAGTAGACCTGACATTATTTTCAGTGTATGGCTGTGTGCTCATTTTCAGGCAAATCCAAAAGAGACTCACTTGACTGATGTTAAAAGGATATTGAGATATCTGAAAGACACTACTGAATTGTGTCTTTGGTACCCTAAAGGTAGTAATTTCAATCTAGTAGGATATGCTGATGCTGACTATGCAGGTTTCCTAGTGGATAGAAAAAGCAACTCAGGTATGGCACACTTCCTTGGTTCATGTCTTGTATCATGGGCTGCCAAGAAGCAAAATTCAGTAGCTCTATCTACTGCTGAAGCTGAGTATGTGGCTGCAGCTTCTTGTTGTGCTCAGTTACTATGGATTAAACAACAATTGGTGGATTTTGGAATTGAAGTGGGATGCATACCAATATTTTATGATAACACTAGTGCTATAAGTATGACAAAGAACCCTGTTCATCATAAAAGGACCAAGAACAAAGATGTTAGACACCACTTCTTGAGAGATAATTATGAGAAAGGATTAATCTCAATAGAATTCTGTGCTACTGATAAACAAATAGCTGACATCTTCACCAAAGCACTGAATAGGGAAAACTTTGAAAGGACCAGGTTGGAATTAGGGATGATTAAGATCACCTAAAAGGGAACCAGTTCAGAATGCAATGAAAAAATTTGATTTTTTTTTTGGTTAGAAGTTCTAGCTTTCTGTAAATATCTAGTCTAATTCTTACTAAGTCTCATACTCTAATCAGTATACTCCTGTGACGTGTGTTTATATTAATTCATTGATCTCTAACAAAGTTTTTTTTTCAATTCTGATATCTGAGGCATAATCAAGAGAAGTTCTACTTGAAGAACCTGGTTCATCAGTATATGTTCATGAGAAAAGGTCACGTATGTTTCTATACTTTGCATAATTAGAAAGATAAATATTCCAATCATGACCAGCAGTCCTATTCTAACCAAACTCCTAAAAATATAACCGTTGAGCATTGAACCAATTTCATTCTCCTAGAATTCTAAAGAAAATGGGATTATTTCCTAAAAACTAGCGTCACCTATTTATCACTAAGAGACCGGAGTCCTAAAGTGATTAGACTCCTGATTGACCACTGCAAAAAGGCTGCCGTTACTGCACCTAATCATAATCTTCTTTAAATACACTCCATATACTCCCATTTTAGTCCATAACCGTCAATAAGCTCTAAACCTCTAATCATCCTCCTTCTCTCTAAAATCTCCAAAATCCCCAAAATTCTCCAGAAATTTTTCACCATGACTAATCCTCAAGAAAATCCAGGAACTCCCCCACCAGCATCTCCTAACACATCCTCATCTGCACCCCCTAGTGACAACCCTAAACCCAAATTTTGCCGGCAGAAAATGTTGGCAAGGAAGACTGTAGCTAGTGGTGCTTTGAGAATGACTCTAAATGAAAAATTGAGAGCCAGCCAAAAAAGGAGAGCTCTGACAAAGAATCTGACTCAAGTTCTGAGTCTGAAGCGTATGTTTCTGCAAGCTATGGAGAAGAACGTGGGTCTTCTGACATTGACAAGGTTCAAGAAACCCCTGGTGAGGTCAATACTTGCTTTGTATTTTCTGATGTAGTAGAAATGGTGGATAATAGGTTCGTGTTGGTGGGTTATGTGAGAGATGTAAAGGAGGGTGAGTCGAGTAGAAGGGGAAAGAAAAAGAAAGACAAAATTCTTTTGATTTGTGGTGGAGTAGAGGAGAGTGGCAACAAGTCAGGGGGAAGTGAATCTAGGGAGGCTGCTGAAGGTCTTGTTCACTTGAGTGAACAACAAGATGAACCTGGTTCATCCGTTGGAGAAACCCTTGCTGACATCCTGAAAAAGGTTGGGGCGAGCTACAATCCAAAGAAGCGCAAGGCTTCTTCCCAAAAGGCTCCAACTTCTTCCAAGCCAACCAAGAAAAACAAGGTGTCATCTCCTAAGTCTAATGTCCCTTCAGTACCAAAGGTGAGAGCTACTAGAAGCAGGGTAAAGCAAAGTGAGGCTGAGTTGCAGAAAACCTTAGAGGAAAGCAAGAAAAAGAATAAGGAAAAGGGAAAAGCTAAAGTTGTGGAAAGTTCTATGGCTGCAGAAGAAGAAAAGGAGGAGATTGAACTGGTCCATCAGGAAAGAGGTACAACTGTGGAGGTTCCCACTCCCACACCAAAAAGATCCAAGACTTCTATAAAGAAGTCTTTAGAACCTATATCTGCTGAACCCTCCCTGGCTAAATGGACCAGGTCTGTAGTCAGAGGGAAACAAGAAAGTTCCTGAAGAAGAAGAAGAACGGAGTAGAGAGGAAGAAGAAGAGGGATTCTGAAAAAGAATAGGATAGATTTGTCCTGTTTGGTAGGAGAAAGATCTTGAAAGGAAGAATTCTGAAAGACCTGGAGGAGCCAGGCATGAAAAGATTGGTTGATGCCCTGGATGCACAAGGGCAGAAGGACATGGTTCTTTAACTGGATGGCAGGCTGGCAAGAAAAGAGCTGATCAAGTTTATGGAAAATGCCACTGTGGTAAATGGGGTAGTCACTAGCTTGGTGAGAGGAGTAGAGGTACAGTTTGATGCACCTAAATTGGGCAGAATTCTAGACATACCCTGTGAGGGATATGATGACTATACTAGGCAAAGGTGGCCTTGTCTAGATTCTCTTCCTTCCGCTTTCCAAATCAATAGAAATTTATATGATACCAAGTCCGCTGAAGAAGTGCCTTAGGCTAGGTTTGTGCAAAAGAGTGAGATGAAGCCTGAGCACAAGGTGTTATTTGAGTTTGTGAACAAATACTTTCTGCCCAGAGAGGAGAGAAGCCATACGGCAAATTATATGGACCTTGTCCTTCTGGAGTGTCTTGTGAGAGGAAAGCAAATTAACTAGCCTGCTTTCATTGTCAAGCTGCTGGATAGAGTCATCAATGGCTCCAAGGCCCATACCACTCCTTATGGGTTTATACTGACAACTGTCTTGGATAAGCTGAATGTTCCTTTGAAAAAGTGGGAGATGGCCTCCAGCAAGGAGCATTTTGGTATCAAAACTCTGCAGGCTTGTGACTATCTACTAAGTGTAACCCCAATTGAACCTAGTTCATCTCTGAAGACTCCTGTGAACAGCAAGGTTAGGGCACTAGTTCAAGAGTGTGGAACAAAAGATGCAGAGATTGCTAGGCTCCAGGATCGTATTGCTGAACTAGAAAGTGAGAGAAATGGCCTCAAAGCTGAGCTAGCAAAGGAAAAGGAAAAGAGTGAAGGGATGCTCCAAACAATACTCAACCTTCTTCAATCCCAACCCTCTAGTTCCTCCAACCCCTAGGCTTTCTAGTTCCTATCTTAGAACCAGTCTAGAAACACCAGTGACCCAGATCGGGACTTTTCTCTATTTTTTTTGCTCATGGTTGGATGTTTGTTTTTCTTTCTTTTTGTGGTCTGTTTTGTAGAAACACCTCCTAATTAATGACAATGTGCTTTGTTTTCTCTTGTTCTATGAAACTTTTGATCTTAATAGTTAAATTTTTGTGAAGTTGATTATTGATTAACTGAATCGTGTTTTCACTTGCAAATGCCCCAGTAACCATGAGTAATAATTAACATCTCATATTCATATAATATGCAACTTTTTGATCATGCCAAAAGGGGAAAGAGATATTGTGCTTTACTTTGTATTCTAAAATAAAGTGATATTTATAACCTGATTAAACCTGGTCCTTAACGATAAGTTAAATTAAAGTGTGATAATTAAGTTGAGTTCCACAGGGTTCTCTGATCAATAAAAGGACAGAGTTTGTCATCATCAAAAAGGGGGAATTTGTTGGCCCAAGTTCAGATGAAGTTTTGAAGATTGACAAAATAAACTTAGTCATGGACCAGGTCCATCATGTGAGACACAATGTTAATATACTTATACATGTGAGATGCATGTGAAGAAGATAAGTCTCAAGGATCAGCAACAATATCTTCTGAACTGATCGAAAAGGTTGCATAGGATAAGGAGATGAAGTCTCCTTATGTGAAGAGAACTAAATCCGGATCAAGAATAAGGGTTGGAGTTTGAATTGTTCTAGGACTCGAATTTGATGAAGGATTAGCAATTGAATCTCAATCAAACTCTGATTACTAACTCTATAAATAATAATGATTGTTCTCTCTTACAGGTGATTGCACATACGCAGAACTTAAACTAAATTGAGAGCAAAAGAGCTAGGCAATTTTGTAAGCTCTTTATGTGTGATTCAAGTGTGCATTCTTGAAGCTACACGAACCAGATTGAAGAACCAATTCCATTGTGACTTTCTTTATTTCTAGTTCAATTGTAGTAGGTGTTTTCATATTGTACCTTTCAGCTTTATCTAGAAGCAATTATATTAGGTACTTTGAGTATTCAAGTTAGAGTTAACTTGAAGGTGTCGCAACAATTAAGGCTGTGTACTACAGTGGGATTAGAGTTAATCCTTAGGTTTACAAGAGTTTTGTAAATGCTATTTTGGCTCAGTGATTTTAGTGGAAGTTT